>JAAGNO010020117.1:0-20293 GCA_033439905.1 Ceryle rudis
GGGGGGCGGCGCTGCGACCTTGCCCTTCACCTCCTGCGGCCGCAGGGTGCGCGCCTCCCGGCAGGCAGCGCTCCGCGACTACACCTTCCGGCGTGCCCCGCGCCACCGCGTGCCGGGGCGGGGCAGCCGTTGGCGGGCGCGAGGCGGCCGGGCCGTTGGGCTGCCTGTCAGCAAGTCCCCGTGGGGAGATGGAGCCGCCGGCTCCGAGCTCGCTGCGTTTCCTTGGCCCCCCGAGGGAGGCTGGGGCTGTCGTCCGGGCAGGGGGGTGAAAAAGAGCCGCGGGGCCGGTGGGAGAGGCCTACGGGGCGTTTGTGAGCGGTGCCATTGGCAGAGCACAAGGCCACTGTGACAGGGGCCGAGGTGGGGAACTCGAAGGAAGCGGAATTTGGGAGCTCGCAGAAGTGAAGTTAAGAAGCGTCAGCTCTTGAGTGGAAAACTGGGAAGCTGCGGGAGGGAGTTGGGTGTGTTTGGGGAGAGTATGAGGTGAGAAATGTGGCTTTTGCAGTATCTGGATAAACTTGGGGTGTGGTAAAAGGAACAGTGCAAGAGGTTGTCTAGAAGCACACGGTGGCCCAAACAAGAATTGCACGGATAGAATATAGTTAAGCATTTTTTTTTAAAATTTGGTGGGGTTTCTTTGAATTTATGCTGTAGATCAAGGATTACTTTAAATTAACTGAGCTGACAGAAAAAAAAAAAAAAAAAATTGCCTGTTCCATGCTGTGTGGTGGGTTAGGTCTGGGGACCTAAATCCAGCCTTGTGAGAGAGTGAGTCTCATCTGACAACAGCTCCCTGGTTTGTTTTGCAAACCTTTATGTTGGCACTACAGCAGGAATTGGAGCAGGGGTGGGTGGAAGCAAGTAGGGGAGGGGGAGTGGTACTGCAGTTTTCACCAGTAGTGTTAGTTCCTACCTGCCTTAACTGCCTATTCACCTAGGGAATTCTTATTCAGCACTGAAGCTTTATACTGAAAACACTGGAGGCTGCAACAAGTGCAGTCTGTTGCACTAGGTGCTGTGTTTGCACAGACATATAAAGGTGGTGTAACAGAAAAAAAGAGCAGGCAATGGGGAGTACACAGAAGAATGAGAAGCATTTCTTCTGTGACAGTAAATCTCTTTGTATAATCTATCTGGGGCTATTGTAGGGGCAGGCAGTGGAAAACTCTTAATCTTTATGTGTTGCGTATAAAGGAAACAAGATAAAATGATAACAGTTTCTTTTCTTTTTTTTCTTCTTTCCCCTCCTCTTTGTGCTGCAAAAAAAACAGTGGCCAAGAGCAAATCTAAGTAAGTGATGTTTTCCTCACCAGTTTTTGATTTCTGCTACCACCCTGTGTCTTCAAGTGACTTTACAAAATATTAGGCAGTGATTTAGTAAAATTTTATGATTTTAGTAAATCATTAGGCAGTGATTGCTAAATTTTTTTAACGTACCTGAGACAATTGCAGTCTTAATTTAGCTGTGTCCTTTCTGTCCTTCTGCATGTATGTCTTTTTCATAGATAAGTATAGAACAGTGTGAGAAATCCCCTCAGTTCTAAAACTGCAGCAAAGGCAAGGCCTTTGAGCTGTTGCATTGACCTGAGCTGTAATATCCACAGTGCCCTGCACAAGGGAAGCACACCTCTGTGCTTTATCAGTAAAGAGAGGCCATAAATTACCCACATAACCTTCCTCTTTCATACTTTTTAGCTGCAGAGGACAAGCCAAGGTACTGCGTGGGTCTTTGTTTGTCATGGGCTGGGCTTGGGCAGGTGCTGTGAATCTTTCTCATAGGCAGGGTGCAGAGCACTTCCCAGTTCTAGCACATTTGTATGTTGACACACAAGCGCATGAGGAACAGTCAGTGCTCTGGGCATCTTGATTTGCTCTGTAGTCCAGCTCAGGAGAGATGTTAGTGGGTTCTGGAAGAAAATTAGTCATAGTCCTTCAACCTGTAAAAAAAGCTGATGTGTTCTAAGGGTTGGAAAAGAAGGACTGTGATCATACCAATAGTTTTACAGTGTGGATGCAAGGAGATAAGATCCTGTGGAGAAAGTGACATTCATCCAAAATGCTATTTGTAAGAAAATTGGCTAGACAGATCGTAGGGGTGAAACTGATACATCGCTGTGAATACATGCCTGTCTTCTGATGCTCAGAAACTGCCTTCTGTGCAAGTACTGTTTTACTGCACAACCTGAACTATGGCCTTTGGTACATTTTGTGATTTTATTTATTTATTTATTTTAAGAATCAGCCTCCAACAGAGGCAGTTCTCACCACTTTCTGGGCTTAAAGAGAGATACTTATTTCAGTTATGGTATTTCTGTTCAGTTATCAGGGTTTGAATTTAAGAAAGCACTTCCTAAGTACGTGCCTGACAGAGGAGAGAGCAGTTAGACATCTCAGCGTACTGTTGTTATCTGCTTGCAGAAACAAACATGGCAAAGTAGGATGGTTTAGTGAAGGTGAAAAAGTAGCTTTTAAAAATGGTGTTACTAATGTTAATGTAGCGATGGGTTCTCCCCCCTTCTTTTTTCCCTTTGATGTTCCTATCTGTGCTCTTCTTCTAGTCCCATATATACTTCAGGAAAATGTTATCTCCTTGCAGTATTTATCCTTCCGTGCTCCCCTTTGGTTTTCTACTCCTTTTCTTTTCTGCCTTGGTTCCTAGTTACATTTCTTTGTTTGGCAGCAAGTTTTTTGAACAAGGTGTGTTGTTCAGAAAGGGCCTGGCCTCAGAAAAGTGGTGCACAAGAATTTCAAGACCTGGTCATACTGATACCACTGATTCCTGCAGAAAGAGGAAACTGCACAGAGGCTTTGAGGAAGTGGGTGAGATGTAGGGGAAGGAGTCCGTGAGGTTACTGGTGCTACATACCCCACCTGAAGTAGTGTAAAGGAGAGGACAATAATTGGAGATAATAATTGGAAATATTGGAGATAAGTCCATAGACTATGCTTGATTAGCTGGTCTGCAAGAATCCTGTGATTTTCCTGTTTATTTTGAACTCTCCAGTAAATTCACCGTGGAGCTGTAAAAAGAAACTGCAAAGCTGTAAAGGGAGAGCTCAGGGAAGTACACTGGCCAGAGCTGCATGAGTGAGGAAGTATGGATCTTTCCTCAAGGTTAATTCTGACAGACCATTTTGTATTAGAACCACAAAAATCAAGGAAAATTCATTGAATGCCCATGTGCAGAGATGTATCCATCTCTTTATTGCAACGGAAGAGAAATACATAATTTATGGGCTGGGTAAAGGGTTTGACCTTTCATTTGAAACTTCAGATGATACCCTGCATCTGCCTGGGGAGCTGCAGAGATTGCAGCATGCTTCCAGGGTGGGGGTGGCTCTCTTGGTCTCCTGGCTTGCCCTGCTCCTGGGGACACTGCAGCTGCTGCCAGTCCACCCCACGAATGAAGAGCCCTCCAGTGGGGAAGGGAGTTCCCGTGGCTGGGATAACATCAAGCCCTGTATGTCTAGCAGGATGGACAGTGACAAGGGGCCCTGCTTCTCCTTTTGCATGCCTCTTGTTTCACCCTGTCTGCTGGGGTTCCTCTCTGCATGTGGAAGTGATAGTTTGCGATGCAGCTTTATCTACAGCCCGAACATCTTTAACTACCATCATCCTTCCTCTCTTGCCATTATCTTTTGAGCCATGGTGACTCAACTGTATGGGGTTTTTATTTTTTTCTTTCCTGTTTTTCTTTCTCCCCCCTCACTGTTTTGTGGAGGAGCTACTTCTCTCTGGGCTTATACTCTGTTCAGAAGTTATTTACTTGAACTTGATGCTGGAGCTTATGACTTCTAGTGCGCTCTTTGTCTGTGTTGTGAGTTTAGCATACAGTATTGATGCTTCTCTCCAGAACATCCATAAAGTTGAAATGAAGTATGCTATGTGACTGTGCTAAATTGTTTATGCTAAAAGCTTGTCCATTTGACCATGCCCTGGCAGATGTGGAGGGCTGTTTCTGTGCGCCTGTGCACTGACACAGAGACATTCCTTGTGACTTTAGATACATCCTGGTGAGGATGAAAAGTGCGGCCGAGACAGGCTACTGTTTCAACATCAGGAGACTCCGACTGCAGGAAAAACTGGTCCTGCTGAGATACGATCCCATCGGTAAGAGCTTGGGGAAGAAGTCAGCCTGCTTTGTATAACCTCTGACTGTGTAGCTCAAAAGATTTGAGTGTAACAGGATTTTTTCCATCAAAGCAGAATGTCATAACGTGTTTCATACTCAGATGACTGTACAGTTGCTGTTCTTTATGACATTCCAGTGGGAAGTAAACGTTACCCTCATTTTACAGATTGTGGCAGTGAAATAAAGTAGTGACTTGCCTGACACATCAGTCTTTGATGACAGCCGTGACACATGTCAGTGGCAAAGCAAAGTGACACAGGAGTTCTTTCATTCTGTTTCTTTGTGTGGTTTGCTAGACTGTGCTACCTCCAACAAGCAGCAGCCACGAAGAATGCATCAATAGAATGTTCTGTTAAGCTGTCATGGATGCTCTAGACAATGATTCTTAACCATCACTTACAAAATGGACTTTTAAAGAAATAAATTCCACATTTTCTTCCTTCTCCACAAATGACACTGCTCTCCAGATTACAGTTTGTGGGTTCCTTTATGTTACTCTGGTCCTTGCAGATTTTCTCAATTTTACAGTCTGATTTGTTGGGGGTTATAGCACTTGCCAATCTGCCTTTTGCTCACCCAGCTTTTTGAAGGGTGACTAACAGCTCAATTCCTGGGGGAAGAACCAGTCAGTAGTTAACCTCAAAAAGCTTAATTTAACATAAAAAGACTTGATTTGGGAAAACTGAGAATTTAAACCAGACTATGCTAGAATTAGCATGACGGAGTTAATATAAAAAAGGCTTATTTAAATCTATAGAATAAAGAAATATATTAAGCAGCTTGAAGTAGATAATATAATGCATGGACAGTAGTTACATGGTTTAGACTTATTTTTTTTCTTATAATTTTATTTTCTTGTTAGATGATGAACCTTTTCATACTCAGAGCTAGCAGTCCAGGAGCTTTATGGGAGGTGAGAGCTACCACCAGAGAAGCAGTATGCACTCGTCCAAGCACTCGTGCTGACAGAGGTTGTGGCTCTCCCTAATTCCAAACAGAATGGGAATCAGAGATCACTGGGATTATTCTATTGAATAAGAGAAGTTTAAATTACTTTATCGAAATATTGTGCAATGTGTTCCTTCAGAAGCTTTGCAACTTGTAGGAAATGCAACGAGAATGGAGAGCTCAGGCTAAATAGTTGTTGCTGCTTCTGTTGCAGAACATGTAGCTGGTTGTTGAAGTAGGAAATTGGAAGTAATTGAGAAAAAAAGCTCTGATCTTTGTAGCCTGTAGTAGAACACAAGTGAGAAATTGACGTGAGAAAGTGTTGCATGTGTGAAGAGAAGTAAATTTGAGTCTGGATACCAGCTCACATCAGGAATATGTTAGGAAGCATTTTCACTTGGCATACATTTTCACCTTATGTTTTGTACTTCTCAAAAACCTGGGACCTCCAGAGAATTATGCTTTTTAGTGAAGTAGTGGCAGTAGTGCTCAAGTTTCACTACCTCCTGACTGCAACAACAGAATGTGTTACTAAGTTGCAATATTTCTTAAAGTGAAACTTTTACATGACAGAGGAGGTTGTGTTACTGTGTGGATTGCTCTTGCGCAGCTTCCAAAGGAATTCATTTAATGATGTTCAGTTGGAACAGGAGTTCTTTTTAATTGGCATTGTACAGATTTGCTTTGATTTAGTTTTTAAGTTATTATTTTCTTAGTAACGCATTGGCTGTGCTTAACCTGTAGCTGAGCTGAGTTTGCTAACACCTGCAGCAGGCCTTGGAGGCAGGGTCTGTTTGTGCCTCACAGAGAGATCAACAGGACACTTAGTTAATTTTTCAGTCAGTCTGTGAGTCCGACTGGATCCAGCTTATCATCTGTAGTTGTTTGGGCTCTGAAGTTTAAGAGTAGTAGAAAGCACTGAGAACCTATTTTTGTCCCTACACTGAGCAGCTGTGACTCAGAATAGTCACACAGAGCAGCTGTTGAATGTTTTCAGCCACTCAAATCCTGATACTTATTTTCACAGAGGTAAAATGGACCTCTTGGGAACTAAAAATTACATGTGGTAAAGTGAAAGCACTACTAAACTCCTTCAAGACTTGGTTAACAGCAGTGCTGTGCCAGTCAGTTGCTCCACACTGTAGCAAAGGCAGCCAGGAGAAAGAGGTTGTAGGCTCATCAGACTGAATCTTTAATGCTTCAGGCTTCTCAACAGATTCTTTTTTTTTTCCCTGCAGCAAAACAACGTGTCCTCTTCACGGAGAAGAGAAAAATCCGCTCTATCTGAACAATGACTGGACTTGATTTATGCATGAGGAGAGGACGGTTTGGGGGGAGGACAGGGTGAGTGCTGATTCAGAAATCAAGCAACATGGGCTTTCTGGAAAGAGAGGAAATGAACTGGGATCACCATCTCCTGTGATTTGAAGGCCATTGTGAATAAAACAATGTAGAGAGAGAAAATTCTTCATGTCTGGACATAGATCATCAGAGTAACATTTATTTATCTTTTGAGTTATTTTTACAGTACTCAATTAAAAAAAATTAAATAGCAAATCCCATTGTCTGTGTTTTCCATTGTGAAAGAGGCTGTAATCTTCAAAGGAACTATTGTTTTATAAGGCAATAAAAATTAACATTTTCCACAGCAGGAATTCAATGGCAGGATTGCAAGTTTTTCTAACCTAACAGCCACAGATTCAACAGTAGTGACCACGAACTGGTGGTGTCCCTTGGAGGGGTAGTGTTGCACCAGCTCCTTCTGAGGAAAGGAAGAAGCAGTGGCAACAGGGTGAAATAAGATGAGCTTTTGGATAAGCTATGACCATGGCCAAAAGGGCTATAGTTCTTTCACCCAGGTAAGCAGGACAGATTTTCTACTCCTGGATTTTTGTCAAGCTTGAAGTAGTTAGCTGAAGTAGTTCTCTGATGTTTTTGGAAGCTTCTGTAATTAGCTCACCTCCGTTTAGAGCAATATGGCTAGAAACATATTTCAGAGTCTGCCTCAGCAGCACTCTTGTCCTCTCCAGTTCAAGAGACCTTCCGCAGCCTGGCAGAACCGCAGAGCACAGTGCCGCAGTCCGCATCTGAGGCACGCGGGGAAGGGACAGGCCAGGGATCGATGTAGGCGCTTTGTTACGAGCCAAACACCGGCCTTGGTGCCTGCAGCTGAGGACAAAAGTTGCAGTCTCAAAGATAATGCTCTGCTTCACGTGCTGGCATCACACATCAGAAGTTCTGATAAAATCAAGTAAAAACTTCACCAGGAGCCCAGCACCCTCCAGACTTTGCTGTAAGCTTCATGAAGTTCAGTATATTGCCTTGTGTGGCACGGCTGTGAGCCCAATGTTTGCGTGTGGGGCCAGAGAGACCTGCTGTGCTATGTTTGAAAGACCCACCACCCCTACCCCATCTTACTGATTTAGAACAGGAACTACCAGGATTTATCAATTATGAAGCAGAGAGGCTTTCCTGGTCTTTCCAGTCAGCAGAGGAGAACCTCAGTGCAGTCAGGAGAATAATGATGTCTGGGATAAGATAAAATCGGCACATGGAGCTAGACAATGTCAATTAGAAAAGGCCTTGAGGCAAGTCCTTCCTGTAAGGATATGAAGATTGTGTCCCTGATGCCTGGACGCTCACTGATGCGACACAGTTAGACTTCCTGACCATTTCCTCCATGGGTAACTTGGGATAGTAAGCCAGGTAGAAGGCCAGTGCTCCCACAAAACTGTCTCCAGCTCCCTAGAATAAAATAACAAACAAGTTTAAGCGTACTCCTGCAGGGAGACAATTTAGATGCATTTACTGGAAAGACAAAAGTCGCAGCACTGATTGCGGGAGTCAGGAAATTGTTCAGGGGTTGAGTACAATTCATTTTTTTATGCCTCAGAAATTCTGCCATGTTAAACTAATGCCACGATACTATCTTTGTGCCCAGCTGTTGAATCCGAGGTACACACTGTAATATGGCATACATTTAGAGAAAAAGAAATGTAAGCCTGCTACAGTCCAAAATGTGCTGTTATAAACACTGCTTTTGAAACTTCCTGTTGCTGGAGTGTCCGATTTTGATTTCTCAACCTAAATGTTTCATTAAAGCTATTTTTCATTTAACTTCTGTTTTTCATAAAGGGCAGTGGTAGAAGGGACAGAGAAAAGGGGAAAATAAGAAGCCATGTGGCCTGTGGTGTCTATGCAGAATGATACATTTTGGTGTCTCCAGAACTTAGCTGTTCATTAAAAAGGTCGCACTACCAAACGTCTATGCTGTGTCTATCAAATATACCACTCTTCTTCCTGGGGCAGGCTTTGCCACCTGTGCCGAGTTTGACCGTGGGGATGGAGGACAATGACATCAACCTGGGGCTCTGACAGCTGTGGTCTTCTTGAGCTGCCCATCCCCAGGCCGTGTCTCCCACAAGGGCTGCCAAATGCTAAGCCTGCCCCACGCAAGCCTTTGGCAGACGGGGAGTATGCCTTCCCTGCACTAGTGCTAGTTGTGCCCGGCTTGCTCTAACCCTCTAGTTCAGATACCGCTAATTCAGGTGGGAATGGCACCTCTTTGCCTTTCAAGGGCCTGGAAAAAGTTAATATAGCTGAGCAAAATTTCTAACTGGGACGTAGTTTTCCAATCTTGAGTTCTAGTGGTACTGTGATAAACTCCTTCTTACCCTAAAATCAGCTGCATAGAATACCATTCTGGCAAAAGAAAAATAAAATACCACTGTTGCAGAAATCCATTCGTAACATTAACAAGCAGCTGACAGGGCAGAGCAGTGTGACAGTTACAAAGGAACCCTAAAGAGGTGAATGCGGGATACAGTTGCCCACCCCAAGCCTTGTCTCTCCTGCCCAGCCCTCCCACAGCAGCTGTTTGCACTGGTGTTCCTCATCAGGAAACTCCCTGCTTAACTCTTGCTTAGTCTGAAGTTTGTCTTCCATCGCCTTCGCAGTGGGGTACAATGGAGAGGGTCACCTGGCAAATCACAAGTTAACAAGCGTAGCCTGGCATGCAGCTGCAGCAGCACCTGTTTCAACAGTTCTGTATTCCTCAACATGCCAGGGGCAGGTGAAGGGCTTTTATCAATTGCTGTTGGGCCTTTGTCTCTTTTCTGGTTTCCAGAGTGCCCCCACAATGGCAGGTGGAGCAGGAGCAGGTGACTCCTAGTTAAGCATTGCCAGTGTCTTTTGTCTGATGCATAATACAAAAATCTCCGGCCCATCTCAGAGTTTATAATATAATCAGTGCAGGATTAATTATTAAAGCTATTTTAGTGCTGCTGTTACAGCCAGAAGTAGAATTTAAGCAAGCAGATCTGCTACACTGTAGCTCTGGCAGGAAGAACTCATTATTTTTACCTCAGATATTTCTCATGCAGTGATCACTGGGTAATGGAAGTGGCCAAATGTGTCAAACAGCATAAACTATTACTTGGCAGCAGCAGCACGGAGCAGAATACTGTGGGTTTGAGCTTTTTCTTTCTTTTTTTTTCTTTTTAAATGGCGGGAACTAAATTCTGTCCAAATAATTCCTGCACTGTTTGGTATTGGAGCAAAAAAAGACTAATTGCACATCACCCAGGTCTTTAGTTTGGATGATGGCAAGATGGAACCTAATTTCTCCCTTTGACATTACTGTGCCTCTCCACTTGTTGGTGATGGTCTGAGGCTGCGAGAGATCCTTTTTGTCGAGGCTGAAATATGGTAAATGACTACAAAGGCGGAAAAGGAAGGGGGTGAACAGCAGACTTCCATGCAGCATGGAAAAAGTATCTTTTTGCAAGAGAAAAGATAATGGAATGATTGGAGAAATGATTTGATGCCAGTAAACTTTTTCTGAAATCCGTATTTGTCATCCATAGACTGAAGCAGTATCTCCAAAGCTCAGCTACTACAGACCCCAAGGGTATTATAAATTCAGATTTTGGTAAGTAAACGTCTTGTGTGTGGGGTGTTTTCAATACTGGAGCTACAACACTGAAAGCAGCAGCATGTATCAGACTGATTATATAGATACCCTGTTCAGCCTTGCTTCTGGTCTGTGCAGACATGACTGGTCAAACATGACTTAAGAGTAATAGCAGAACTGATTCAGCTGCAAGGTTAGCTGCAGTAAGAGCTGTTCTCAGCCTACAGAAACAGACCTTCCCTCTTTGATACTGTGGATTAAACTGCATTGGGTTTGGTAGATTCATATAAGGTCAGCACAGAGCAGAAGAAGGAACAAGCTCAGAGTAAAAACAAGATTATCCAAACTGAATTAGCAAATATTAACCTTACATTTAGCTGTTGCAAAACCTGCTATAAGAAAACAAAACAAAACATCTACTTTGCAAAAATAATGAATTTTGAAAATGACCAATAAGGTGCATCTATTCTGCCCACTGACATAAACAGAATATGTAATATTTGACATTCTTCGGCATTTTTCTTCCAGGAATCCTAATATATTGTAGACTTTGAGAACATCCTCATATCCTTGAGTGCCTGGAGACAACTCACTCCATAATTATAAAAAATGTAACTTAAACAAGTTATATTAAACAAGAACCTTTCTCTAAAGCAGGAGAAGCTAGTTTCTATGAAATAAAATAAATAATTTGATCAAAAAAAGTGTCTGATATGTCACGGGTAGTTCTAAAATGCAAGTGTTACGGTTTTGACTAAGTTTTATGGTTTTGAAGCAGTTTGAAAACCTATTTATATTCTGTGCCACTGGTCTGGATGGTCCTCATTTTCCTGTGTCTGGAAAAGGGCATTTTTGTTTGTTACAGTCCAGCACTGATTGAGATTCTGTGCCTCCAGAGAAGAAAAAACCCACAAAAACACTTCTATTTATACCTTAGCTTTTGTTAGTTGATTCGTCAGAAGCTGGTTCACAACTTTAGTATAACTATTTTTATATGATGCTGCCCTGAGAAGCTTTTTAAGGAAAGTGCTTTGTAAGTGGAAACTATATTGTTCAACAGTCTTTCCAGCAAGTAAAGCATTTTTCAATCAATCGTGTAGAATCATAGGATGCATTTCACTTATACAATAAGATGACTTGTTCACCAAAAAAATGTGGAGGCCAAGAGGCCAAAAACTACAGCTCATGGTGTTGCAGCAGTTGTACTGCCTTGTTGCAGGGCAACCTCTTGCTCAGCCTTTGCCCTCTCAGCCTGTCCTCTTGGGCAGAAGTCATGGCAACCATGTAAGAACGGGACAGGGCTCTGGCTCCCGAAGCCTGATCTTACTGAACCTCAGAATACTTTAATCGGGTGAGGTTTCAAGAAGTCATAGTCCATGTATGCTCTATATGCCATTAATTCATTCCCTTAAATACATTGCAAGAGCATGTTACCAAGTCCTTAAAGGAATGATGTGTTGCGTAGCTGTACAAGAGAAACATCAGGCATGCCTGTAAAGATAAATTCTTCATTTAGTGAATAAATCAAAACATCAATTCAAAAGCTGCCAAAAACTGCAATATAATGCAGAATCAACAACATTGCTTGCAATGATGCTTAAGAGTCTCCTGGAAGCACTCACAGCAGTGCACAAATGAACGAAGCCTGAGGATTACACTGATTTAGTGCAGTCTAAATGCATGGCGATGCAGAGATGCCCAACTCTGTCGAAGGAATCAGGCCTTGGAGAATTCCAATGGTATTTATAGCACTCTATAATCATGTGATACTGGATTATGCTAAAGATGTTATCGCTCTGTGTCACATCTGCTCAACATTCCTTGCTGTACCCCTGCCTACGCTGTACCCGAACTACAATTTAGCCCTACGTAACACAAAAATAGCTGTCAGCGAAGACGCTCACTATCCATTCCCAGTAAGTGGGGAAAGCCTATGTCTCCCTAGAAGAATCCCTGGGCTGTGCTTTGATGAAAGGTTACTAGTGGAACTGGAGAAATATTTTCAGCCTTCAGGATATAATCAGACAGTCTTGTGCCAAAAGGGTCTATGTCTCAGCTAAGAGATAATTTCAGCTGAAACGCTCAGGGAGTAAATCTCTTGGTAACAGTGGTTGAATCAGTTAGAAACCTTTTTTTTTTTTTTTTTTTTTTTTTCCTGTCTTTATTTTTATGATTCCCTTCTCCCCGAAACAGCCCAGGTTTATCCTCTATGTGATGGAGAATGGTTTAGTTCTGGAAATATACTGGCTGATTTTTGACTTTTGCATTTATTTGCCTGTGCAATACTTCTTTTTTCTTATTTTTTTGGAGGGGGGGTGTTTAATAGTCCCCCACCTATTTTTTCCTTATGTTTCACCGAAGAGATAGTCTGGCAGTTTGAATTAAGACAGTGTTTAAATTAAACTAATTCTGCTATCTTGAAACTCTGAATTAAAACTGAAATTAAATTTACTATCTTCAAGCCATGTCCTAAGGTCAAGGCCTAACAAGGGTGACTATTCCTATGGTGTCTAGGGGTTGCTGATCCTGTGTGGAAGGATTGCTGTGTTTGTAGGGCACCCCACAGATACTGGTGGGGCTCTACACAGCTGTGCTTACAGGAACACCCCTGTGGTCACAAACCTCTAAACCCTGAAATGCTTGAAAATTACTAGCACAGTTTTTCCTATATCTGTGCATGGAGTTTTGTGCCAGAAGAAAATGGTAAAAAGCCCTTAGCGTGTAACTACCAAATTTTGCAATAAAAACCAAGTGCACTTGAAACAAATAACAGGGCTCACCTTTTCAGGTCTAAGTTAGGCTTTTGGTGCAGACTAGAGAAAACTGCAAAGCTACTTTGGTTGAAGATAAAAGAGAAGTACTAGGAGAAGCACACTGCACCCCCAGACCTTTAAGGTCTGGATCCACAACTCCATTACTGTGCTTAATCTGTGCTCTGGTAGCTGAGTGTTTCTGCAGTCTTGTCATGATAACAAGCTAGAACATGTTATCCTAAGCCAAAGGAAAATTATATAGAGAGAATCCATCGTAGCGGTGCTCATCTGTTCCCTTCTTCCCCAAACACACACCAGTGCTGTCTCATGTGGTCTGCACGCTCTAGACCAAGTCATGGGGAACTGCTATGCTGCTGCCCCACCTTATGCTCCTTCCTTCCAGCCACACACAGAATGAATCCACCGTTTAACAACAGCAGGAGGTGTAAGATAACACATTTGCATTTGCATTCCCTGTAGGTTGACAGTGCACTCAATTCCAGTGATTCAGACTGCAGTTTCATAATAGGCTTAAGTCAATCCATGGTTCTGTTATTGCTGAAAGGCTCAGTCTCCGCTCATGTTTTAATCCTTGTCTCACATTCCCACGCCCTCCCCTACATCAGATCTAGCACTCGTGTGGCCAAGCAGGGAGGCAGATCAGTTCTCTGATCTGTCTTGAAGACTAAGCTGGCCAATGCTGACCAAGAAACATTAGTTTTCACCCAGATCAGCAAGCTGCCACATTACCACATGATAGCTAGTCCAATGCCAAGGAGAAAGAAGCTAGAAACACTCCTTTCAGCAGCAGCATGATCTTGGATCAGCTTAAGCCAACTGTGAAACCTCGCCCTTGGTCAACACCAAGCAATTCATTAACTCAGTTGTGTATTCAAGTGCTAGTACTCTGGCTCCTCATTCACACAGAGAAAACTGTCTGTTCCACAATTGCCCCTGTACCCTGTGGGCTCAAACCGGAGGAATGAGGGGAACCATCACGCTCCCTTTCCATACATTTTCCAGACTCTGTTCTGGGAAGCCGTGGGAAGGAACAATCCCTGACTTTCTTGCATTTATGTTGTGTCGTACTTGCATAGCTGTGCATGGGGAAAATTTCTTGCTCGTTTACTCAAGCTGAACAACAGCAGCACGTCATCTGGTCTTTCACATCTCTTGAGACCTTAGAGGTAACTAAACTACACCCATTCTGGACTATCAGTTGGGAAACATCAAAACCAAAGCATACCACACAATGCTTCACATCAGCTGTCAGGAATTTTTACCCACTTCCTGACAGATTTCCTGATGGTTCATTAACACTGATTAATCAGCCTGACCGTTAACCCTCTGCATTCCTGAGAGATTAATCTCAATACAAGGCCTCCTGCATGCATTTTCTTTCCTTTATGAAACATCCTACTACACGAAGTTATTCACCGTTTCTAAAAAGATCAATGACAAGCATTACAGACGCATGAATAGCCCTGGAAAGTTATCTGGTCTGTGGAGAATGTTGGAAAGAAAATGTACAACATTCACAACTCTGCAATTTTTAATTTGTAGGTCATCTAAAAAGCACAGCTGAAAGTATCTAGAGATCTGGCATATCACACAGTCCTGCTTTACATTTCAAAGCCCCTATACAGCATCTGTTTTGAAGGCAGGTAATAGTGCTCTCATTTCACATGATGGCAAATGAACCCAAGTTAAGATCAAGAATGTTAGGAACACCCACTTTGAGACATCTGTGGGTTGAATCCAGAGCTTCTGATCTTGCAAAGACTTTAACAGGAATCACATGAGCTACCCATCCTTTGAAAACGAGGCGCAGCTTGGGAACCCCAAAAGTGAGGTATCCAAAATTATTAAACGGACCTCCACATATTGTCCACAGCTCTGCTAGACTCTCAGCCTGGCTCAGAACAGCTGTAAACAGCAAGAAAAATACTGCAAGGTCTCTGTGAGGTGATGGCTTTCTCTTAGTGCACACTGATGAAATCTGTGAGGGAGCATGGGAAAGCTTTGTTCTGCCAGGTAATAACATTCCAGTATACCACTCAGCACCAGGGAAGAAGGTTATTCTGTGTTACAGAATAAGCCCCAAAAGCCAACAAAGTATTCACCCACAGGGAGTACCCCATTTTCTGAATCATTGAAACAATTCAGTGCGATGATGCTCATATAAACTCACTTCAACTCCAGAGAGCATTAGTGAGAGGTGATTAATTTATTTATTTCTTACACAATGGAGTAAGAGCACTCAACCAGGAACTCCACATGCCATTCTGAAATCAAGAGATGCATGTTGCTGAAGTTCTGAGATTCCCATCAACCAAAAAATCCACCACTACTCTGATTCCTATGCCATCAGAGGGATAGATATTTTGGCAAGGAATATTTCAATTCAGGATACACTTCTGTGTAAATTTTCGGTGCAAACTTCAGTTAGCTTTTACCTTAGTACCTGCTTCTTCCCTGATTTCACACTTGAGATATCATCTGTGACCTCTTTTCATTTGATCTGAAAGTTCATACCTCAAAGAGAAACTCAAAACCAGCAGAGGAAACCCCTCTATACTTGTGTTGGTTGTTGGTTTTCTTGTTTGTTTGTTTGGGTTTTGTTGTTGTTGTTGTTTTCCTGGTTGTTTTGGTTTTTTTGTTTATTTGTTTGTTTGATTGATTTTGTTGGGGTTTGGGGTTTTTTTTGTGGGTTTTTTTTGTTTGTTTGTTTGTGGATTATTTATTTATTTATTTACAGAGTAACTGTGGAAAACTTATGATACACAAAACACAGCACTGGAAAAGTCTCATTACACTTCAGCTCAATACAAAACTCTCCAGTAGCACTCTTGCAAAGAACAGCGTATATACCAAGATGTGTCAGTAACAGGGAAGCACACAGGCATCACTGCTAACAGAAATAAGACTGATTTTCAGTTAATATGCTACAGGAGCTATAGCTACCTCTCCCAAAGTTTGAACTTGCATGGAATCAGAGTCGTGGTTGAATTTCAGCACTAAATATAGCAGCTCCTCGGAAGGTTGACTTGGTACTTCTCAAACTGGTTTATCAAGCCTCAACAACATGCAGCTACTCTCCTACTAAAATCAAAAGCTTCACTTATCTCACTTCCTCGAGAAGTACTTCACTGTCTTCATTATTCATGTCACACTCATGCCAACTTGTAATTTCTTTCTAACAAAGCTCACACTTATGTGTTAATTCACAAATTTCATTTAATGAACAAATGTAACTAGAGCTGAAGCCCTGCCCAGAATACATCACGTTATTCTGATAGTACACTGCAAATACCAGCAGTGGCTTTCCCTTCCAAACAGTGAGCTCCCCAACCAGGACAGAACTGTCCAAATTGTCACTGACTGTGTCACCCGGTGTCACATCAGGGGCTGACAGGGCTTCAGGACACCATCATCCAACCAAGTCAGAAGGGGGAAAACTCCTTGCTGGGCAATTTCACTAGCCACATGTGTTTTTTTCTCTCAGATTGAAATGCCAAAAGACTCTTAGTGATCCCATCTAATCTGATGAGATGCACTCAGAATGACACAACTGCCATCTCGCCTGGAATTGATCAAAAAAACATTCTTTTTTTGCACGAAAGCTCCATATGCTCGAGTGCCTCTTTCAAAACCACAGTATCTAGCCTTTGTTGGCTGGCCACTGTTCCCGCCTACCTCTGAACCACATATCCTGGAGGGGAAAAAATAACCACCAAACTTCAGGAGGCTTTTTTGTCTGAGCTCACTCTAGCATTGTCCTCTTGCCAGCTCCTGCATTCTTTTTACTACCGAGTTTGTCTAATCTTTTCTATGAGTACTCGAGTTGTATCTCCTCTCTCCACATTCAGCTAGATGTGACCTACAAGCCAGAACTGCTGCTCTGCTCTAGAGTATTGTTCTCTGCTACCCACCTATCCTCTTGTCCTTAACCTGTGGGGCAGTTGTCCAGGAAACAGGGCTCCTGCGCCCTTCTCATGGTCTTCAGCAGTAGGTGAGCACCAAGGCACTGCTTCTGAGAGAAGGGCATTCTCTGAGGGTTGCCTGTGAAATGAATCTTTCCAAGGACCGTACTGCCTGCTTAATGATTTCAGTAACAAAAGCACAGGCACCAGTAATGAGACACAAGCTTCCAGAGACACTCCTTACCTTTTCCCTCTATTTCTGCATCTATTTGTGCTTTGAAATGAATAAAACCAATTCTCCTTGCGGCCATTTGGGCATCTGACAAACACTGCTGCCCCAATTTGGGAATCTGCTTTTCTACTGCTGACTTGTTCTAGAATAGCTGGCTTTTTAGCTGTATGTCCATATCTACACACACACAAATACAAACAAAACCCTGAGAAAAGTGACCAAATCATTATGCTCAACTGCAAACTGGCTATTAAAGACATTCCTACTGCCATCAATCACCAAAACTTAATGGTATTAGCTTCTTCCCATTTGTCTAGTTGAAGCTGTAAAACGTGTTCTGACCACGGGACAGGTTACTAAAGATTAACTCTGTTATTCTTGATAAGAAATAAAACTTCTGGCATTTTCTGTGGTTAGAATTTGCAAAAGCGAGAAGCCTGATTTCCCCACTATTCTCATTTCTCTGTTCTTGTTCTTTTGAAAACCTAATTATGCAATATCACCAATCCAATGCAAACCTTTCTGGTTTCTGTAGTGACCAAAATTACTTGGCAATGAAAACTCTGTCGGGGGAAATCAGATCTTAGTTCAGTATCAAGACTACTGCAATTGGCATTTCTGGGTAACTGAGTAGGCTCTGGAGTCAGGTTGTCTTTCTCTCCATAGACAGAACCAGTGTGAAGAAACTGAGAAGAGTAGGTTATGTTCTGCAATATCCAGGATGATACCTGGTTCTGCAGAGACTAGCTTTAAAGAGGAAAAGGAGGCATATGACATTTGTAAACTAACCATAAATGCAAGAGGTGAAAAACCATGAGGATCTGGGCCAAGAGTATGCTGCACTATTACACAGTAGATCACATTTTCAACTTCCTATGGCTCAGGCCAGAAAAAGATACTTGGGAAAGTGACACTCTGGATGTGACAGAAGTGCCAGATTCTACTAGTTATTTTTATGGTGGGAATTTAATTAAAAATGATGGCTGCACACAGTTGGTCTTCCTTCCTCTCCACCCTTTGTGCAACTCAGATATCCCAGAGTGCTGTGCACCATTACAATTGACACTGTCATGAACACATACCCTGGTGGCACAGTATCTGCTCTGAACACAGAGAGAGCTACATACCAGGAGTGAATGTCCTCTTGGAGAAGACTGTGTGCTGACTTCATCATAAAGACAAGGGGAGGAGAGCAAATCAAGCAAAGGGATGTAGCATGTTCAGCTGTGATGATTTTGACTTGTGTTGCAAGCCACAGTTAGACCAAGAAAAGCAATAAAAGGGTAATTGCCCACTCTGCTCTCAACCTGTATAAATTATACTACTGTTTCATTTGCTAAAGCATCCCAGAAGTGAGATGGCACAAAGATAGCTTCAAGGTATTTCTGAACTTGGCTTCCCTGCACGTCATCAAAATGTAATCTCAGGCCCAGACGTTAGATGCACAAGTGTTCTGGCCACCAAACAAAACACTTGAGTTGGTTCATAAGTGCTGCCAGCATCCCTACTTTTTCCTGTCCACACCAATCAAGTGGGTTAACTTCCAAACTGTAATATTTCTATGACAGTAGTTGAGACAAAGCACCCGTCCTTGTAGCCCACTTCCACAAACCTCTTACAGCCTCTTTAGGCATCCAGTGCAAAGCAGCTCTGCACTGCCGTGTACTTTCTCATTTACATGGCCATCTACAATGATGTAGAGTTCTAAAAAAGAGACAGCTGATATCCTGACATTTTGTTTCCTCTAGTCTAAATTCTCTTTTAAGAGAAGCATAGAGAAGAAGTTACGGTTTTATCAAGGGAAGCAAGTTCATTTGCCACTGACAAGCCAGTCCCTGCGTGCTTTTGTTCCCCATCTAGAGGACAGTGGTAAGTATAGTACTTTACCTTATGTTTTGAGTACAGAGTAGAAAATAATGTCAGGTGCTTAGCAACTTGACATGTATGTGTATGCACATATATGGAAAAAAGCTGCAAGACACAATGGGCAAAATGTCAGGACCTGACACAGGTGGTATGTAGCAAAACCAAACAATTCTTGGTATCACTAAAGTCACTGAGACAGAAATTCAATTTTACTGTGAGGTTTTTGTTGACTAGATTCTGCAGTCTTAGAAGGGGTTTAGAAAACTAAATACTGGGTTTAATGTTCTTTTTACTCTACATCTTCATTAAGTACCCCCTTATAATTTAATGCAATTTGTGGCAAATGCTAATAGTGCTTTGGGCCCACTTCTCCCTGTCAGCTGTATCTCTGTTAAATTATGCATTTCCATCTGGAAAGAAACTGTACAGGACTGTAGGCTCTCTTCCACTTAGAGTCAGGAATGGAGAGGGATTTAATTAGATGCTCTGTGGTTGAGAAAAGGACTAGAGCAAAGCCTGGGTGGTCTGTGGAATCTTCCACTGGAAAACAAGGCTGCAAATTGTTCTGTACAAGCCTGCTTCTGTTTGTTCATTTTGTTTACATTGTTTGTTCTTACAGATTAAAATAGACAGTTACTAGGCAGATAAACAGTGTTTCCTTCCACGACAATGTTGTCTAGAAGTTGAGAGAGCAGCATGGGGCAATATATGCCTGTGCTTCATTTTTGGCTACATCACCCCAACTCCCTCTGTAATTTGGAGAAGGACATTTGTAGCTAGCACTTCAGAGCACCTAATTGCTAACATTTTTATTCCATTTTTCCTATCTGTAGAACGGGGATAATATAGTTTTCTGCTCTCAAAGGGGAAAGAGGGTGCATCCAGCTTGCTCCACCTTTTCTCAGCTGACTGCCAGTGCAGAGGGATGCAACTCTTGCGATTCCTCTCATCACTGGATACCTGTATACCCTTAGGCCACTGACCAGGCCTTCAACAACTGAACTGTCTTTGGAAGGCCTGAATCAGAAGCAGAAATTTGTAATGAACCAAGCAACTCCCATCTACACTTAACTGTGAGTCAACTCAAATGAAGTGATTTCAGTCATGTGCCCTTTCACAGTTCAGCTGAACTTCGGAACATAATAGATGCAGCTTTAAATAGATTTACAGTGCTGACTGCTGATTGGAGTGTCTGGCAGATTAACTTAGTCCTCATGTTTTTTCTGGTCCAAAATTCAATGGATACCATATTTGAAAAAGAGGGAGTGCAGAAGGCTAAGTCAGAAAGTGGTCTATGACTGGAACTAAACTTATTTATTAACCTATTTTGGTTGCATGTTAAAGAAAGGAAGCTATTATGCTGTTGGTTTGCGGGATGTTAATGGGAGCTCTGGGCATAATTACTCTGTGTTGGTGTGTGAATAAACCCCACTGATAGATAAGCTGTTTGCCCGATAGTAACTTTTTCCTTCAAAAAGAAGAGAAGGATGAGAGGGGGAGAAAAAATAAAAAAGAAAAGAAAAGAAA
>JAAGNO010020117.1:20393-34180 GCA_033439905.1 Ceryle rudis
AGAAGAGAAGAGAAGAGAAAAGAAAAGAAAAGAAAAGAAAAGAAAAGAAAAGAAAAGAAAAGAAAAGAAAAGAAAAGCTAAAAAAAATAAGTGAAAAAAAAAGAGGAAAAATTAAAAAGCAAACCTTGCCATTTGTGGTCACTTTATTCCTTGCTACATCTTTGTGTAGGAAAAGGTTAAATACTCAACAACATTTTTCTCTTCTTAGCAACTTAGAGAACTGTACATCAGACACATTGTCTGCCAAATGCTTCATTTACTACCAGCTGCATTTTTACTTTGTTGAGAGATAGCTGAAATAAAATCACTGTTCTTTGTGCAAATGGCATGCTAAATAATGTACGGCTACAAGATTATTAAATAGCAAAGGCATTTGATAATATTAGAGTCAACCACAAGTCCCACTTCTGCTGATGCACAGAATTTTGAGTAATTAGTCATTGCATAGAGTGTTGTATTTATATCCCCTTGAGCCTCAGACGTTAGGCCACAAAGTCAGGAGACAAAGAATTGCTGTTATTAGGAGGACTGGTTTGGATTTATTTATGTTCTAAGGCTTTATTTCAGTGTCCACTTTACTCCTCTGGCTCAGGCCTCCACCAAACCAGAAGATACAGCTAAGTCAGAGAATTTTAGTGTAAACCATATTTTTACAGACAAGACCTCTGAACTTCAAGCAGAAGAACTTCAATGAGTTTGCAAAGCCCCCAAAGAAGCACAACTGGCCTGAGGTTATATGACAAGCCTGGGAAAAAGGCCTCCCAGGTTCTGTTCTGATCTCTAACAGACTTCTCATGGTTTATATACAATACACTAATAGCAGCTCCAATTTATGGATAGATAAATTGGGATACAAAGAAGACAAGTAACCCTTCCAAGGATTTACAACAAGTCTTTTGCAGAGGCCTGGAACTCTTAATCAGTCCTTTGTTCCAATTGCTAAACCACACTGCCTTCTTTAGACCACAATTACTGCACAGCCCTGAATAACATATCTAAAATTATATGGCTATACCCTTATATGAGGCTTTATTAAAATAAAGATTGTGTAACATCTTCAGAGTCCAATACAAAGCTGATCAGTGAGCACCCTATTGCTTAAAGACAGCCTTTTAAATTCTCTCCCAGAATAAAAGAAGCAGCTCTAATATAATGTAATAATAAAAAAAAAACCCTAAACAAACACAGAGGGAGACTTAATAGGATTTGAACCTAAAACATCTGATGACAAATTCATATTGTAGTAATGAACCTTCATTTTGCAGAACTGACATGAAAAAATATGGTAACATTTATGGTTATGACAAATAGTATGTATTATTGGTTTCTGAGAATGTCAAACAGAGAAGGACTATATAGAATAAATCATACACTTGTGTCAAATTTCAGGCATAACTGAGTAGATTAAATTTTGAATTTTATCAGGTCAAACTGAGATTCCTGTTTATAAGCATGGCACCTCTGCCTGTGATCTCTTTAGCTTCCTCAACAGGTTGCGCACTCTTTGTATCCAAAAAGCACAGCCAGACAGGGAAAATGCTGGTAGAGTAAGAAACTATATGGGAAATTTAATGGTTGGGCTTAGAAATACTGTAAAGTTAGACATTCTGTGTTCTCCATGAGATTTAAAAGGAAGACAATGGACTTGGTGTGATTACTAGGGGCACTACTGTGAAAAGCAATCCCAAATTTTCGGTTAAATATCGTGTGCCCAAGTGTCTCCCTTTTCCTTTGCAGAGAATACATCCATACCTAAGCCAGATACGCAGATGCCTGATCTCCTGATTGTGAGTGTGCTAATGCAGGGCTTCTGTGCACACAGCACTGGCATGTCTAAACCTAGAGGTCAAGTAGAAGTTGATGAGAAGCAGATCAACTATACTACGTATTTAAAAGACCAGATGGAATGGACATTAGAAAGTCAACCTAACTGATGCAAGCATGTATGGAACTCTTCAGCATATTGACCCAAACTGGGCAAACCAGAGGTTACAAAAACTAAGCCTAGAGTACTTCCCTCCCCAAAGTGACCTCCATGCTGCAACCCAAAAATGGAGGGTGGCCGAGGGGCAGCTCTGGCTTTCGTAGTCAGAGAGCACCCCATTTTCCACTAATGCTCCTGCATAGGATTCTGCCTGTTCAAGCCCTCTGATTTGAAGCACAGATCCTAGACAGGACACCCCACCTTCAACTACAAGGAGTAACCACAGTAAAAGGCCAAGCCCCAAACCCCAGGATGCAGCCCCAGAGCCAGCAGACATGTTCCAGCCTGCTGTGGCCACTGACTACCAGACTGCCCCACCTCCAGAGGTGGCCTGGCATGGACAATACTCTAAAGCCCAGACTTGGAGTAACCTGGAGCCCCAGACAGCCCAGCTGCCTCCACAAAGCCCACCTACACATACCAAGCCCTAGGCAGGCCTCTGGCCTCCATCAGGGGCTCAGCCTGATCCCCAGCTACCACCTGAAGCAGTCATTTCTGTGAGAACCCATAGTGCTTTTCTTCAAAATGGAAGGGAACTAATCTCACTACTGGCCGAATTCCAGTTTTGAGTAATTACATTCTTCTGACAAATTTTCCTTGGCAGTTTCAATGGAATATAATTAGTAAATGTAAATAGATGTAAATAGTGCTGTAAATTACACTTTGCACAACTCTCAGAAGCAGAGGGGGAGAGCGGGGTGAGAGGGCAAAAAGATCAGAGCTTCATTCTCCAATATGGATGATGCTGTGGCCTTCCCTGTCATCAGACTGCATATGTCTCTGCCAGGACAGCATGTTCAGGGCTACTGCAGCAGCAGATGCCATGATCCAGGATCACCATGTGGTTCATCACATGGATCGCCCACTTCACCTCAAGTACAATTTTGACCTGACGGTGTCCAGTCATGTCCCACAGCTGTGTTTGCAAGCAGCTGCTGTGTTCCACCTCAGCTGCTTCAGAAGCAGGCAAACTGCTTTACAGACACACACATGCACACAACTGTAAAACATGTGTACATGATATTATTGTTTTCTATGAAATGCTTATTAAATTTGTTAATGGTCTGTGAATCCTTCTGCTACCAACCAAAGAAGTGTCATATAAATGGAGTTATATAATTATCCTTCACAGCTATTTTAACACAGCTTCATGTACTAGTTTTACCTAAAGTGGAAATAAGGTCTTCCAAAAATAAAGTAAATGCCTATATTTAACTTCATGTATTCAAGTAGATTTAAAAGCAACAACTTCAAGTAATGAAAATATATTACAACGAATACTTTTCTCATAATATCTACACATAAGTACTTTTTAATGTGTCAAATATCTCTTACGTACGTCATTTGCTTCAGATCCAAATTGATATGGCTAGTGGATTTAACCATGTATTAATTTGTTTCATACAGAAAATTTGAGGATATTTTTTCAATAATACTCCATTTTCTATTCAAAATTTTCATATGGAAAATAGCTAGCAGAAACTAGTAAAATGAAAGTTTATTTTCTTAACAAAAGCTTGTTGCACGATTTAGCTATAACAGGAGAAACAGATGTTTCTGCTTTACAATACCATGTCTTGCAAAACTTCCTTTGAAACGACTATTCGTGCTCTGCATGTTTTGGACTGAGTATGGAAAGCTCTGCTAACAGTCATGGGAAGTATTGCATACATTAATAAAGCCCACATTAAGATAATTAGTGCTAAAAAAATAAATCAACAAGGCTTTTTTTCCCTTTATAGTATTGATTTAGTGTGGGTGAAAAATGCCAGATTTTGAATCTTGAAGATTCATGTTCCACCACAGAGCAGGAGATGGAGCCAGCTTTTCCCAGCGTTCTGCCAATAAGCTCTTAGATTAACCATCTCAAGGGCTAGGAGGAAGAACCAGGCTCTACGGTCTATCAACCCTTAGTTTCTCTGATGAACATGCAGAATGGGGAGCCCACTACCTGGGGTAAGGCACTCAAATTCTTAATCTTTGTGGCTATACCTACCCAAATATTTTCTTGTCAAAAATTTTCAAAATTGCTGTGGACAACAGAAATGACCAGGAGGCAGTCTTGAAGCTGCACTGCTGCGGAGAGGACTCCGGGCAGTGGTAGCAGCTACGGGGAAATTTCTACACTGAAAGCAGCCTTTGAAACTCATTTTGTATCTCGTATGTGTATCTCCTAAATGGCAAAGTCTGTTTTCATAAGGGCTCTGGAAACTTTTGTAAATCCTGTGATGGGTTATACACATCATTTAACTCTTTGTCTGGCAGTAACTTCACCTTCTGCAGATCCAAGCAATGTCAATATGGAAACAGGCACAGAACCAGATGTGATTTGATTATGGCACCTTAAAAAATTACTGCCTGGTCCTTCAAGACACTGAAGTCAGGGCAGTTTAAGGTAGCAACTTTTGTTTAGTATTAAATGGCCTGCTAAGATCATGCACATGAACAGCTCTGAATACTCCGTGGATAGCTGGCTACTTGCTAAGCCACCTTAAAGCTTGAACTTATTCCCCTGGGGAAGGATCCACTGCAGACACACTTCTGAAGAGAATAATATGGCCTACTAGAACAGTTTAATATTCACTTTAGTAAAGGACCTATCCAAGTTAGTTGAGGATGACATTACTTTGCTTAGTGTTTGGAAGGGTTGCTTTAAAACCACTTGCTTTCAGGCAGAGTGATAATCAGTCCATGAGTCTTTTATAATGGAAAGCCAACACATCTTTTTTCATTCAGTCTGCAAGAGTAAACCGAACACAGCTGTTTTACTGAAAACAACCCACTGGTATTTAAATAGATTAACAAAATTAACTGTGAAAATCCTCTGCTATGTGAAAGCCAATAACCTGTTGGCCACAAGGAGGCAGGGCAAGGATTCAGTAAACTCAAAGAAATTGCTTTAATTTAAAAAAAAATAAAAATGACCCAAACCCACAAAAAAAAACCCAAACCCAAAACCAAAACAAAACAAAAAAAGAGGAGCGTTAAATTAGTTCAGTCATGAAACTCTGAACTGCTAGGCAAGATAAAAAGCACTTTTCAGCCACAGTGTGTGGTTTCAGTATAGCTTTTTTATTCCAAGAGCAGCAAATATCTTAAGATATGAAACAATAGCTGATCTGGCAGCAATTTTCTGCTTCTTTTGAAGAAGCAGATCACACATGTTTCTTCTTCATCGCTTCTGTGTGATGTAGAGAAAAGGTCTAACAATGGGCTTTGAGAGCAATAGTGGATTTACTAATTCAGAGCAAGAAGCTGTACTTCCAGGTTCACAAGGTGTTGCACCCAAGCTAGTAAATCCTGCTTCTGGGCATCTTAGGGAGCTCTGCCTTTCACGCCCTTGGCACTTCTGATTCCGGGCTAAAAGCAGGCAGAAGCAGTTAGGTGTCTGTGGTCCCCTACCAAGTCCATTATGCGTGGTACAGTACAGTGACATCTTCCTTAACCAGAAGTTTAGGACATGTAAAATCAGCACTAACTCTAGGTCAAAGTTTTGAATGACAAAGGGGCAAAAGAGTAAAATAAAGCTAAAACATCTCTGCTACCGAGTTAAATAGAAAAGAATTAAATCTAACAGTGTAACAAAGCCTTCCACAATATCAGCACATCACAGTCCAAATCTGTGAGTGATCTGTTTTAGACAAAGCGACTTTAACCCTAGCTCTGCCACTGCATGCTACTGAGCTAGGTAACTGCAGTCCCCTGTGCCTCTGTTTCCTCACCGTTTAAACAGTTGCTTTCCTTCTTTGTGAAGCAGTAAGAGGTCCATGGTTAAAAAAACATGCTACAAGAACTAGTTATTATTAATGCAATTCAGATATGGAATGCACCAGATGGTAAAATCTCCAGGATTTTAATGAACTATTGTAACAGAACATATGTAATATGACGTTATTATAACAGGCATTTAAATGTATAGTTAGTACATACAACGTGACCTGCTCTGCTCTCAGTAACTCCACTGGAATTATTTTGGATTTATGTCAGATAATACCAGGAACACAAAATAGCCCCATATGTGCAATGTGGTAAGGTTTTCATAGCAATGCTATCTTAACTATTGCCTGTCCTGTTTTTATTTTTTTGCTGGGGTATTGTATTTAGTGGTCTGTTAGAGTATACTTTCTGCATTTAATTCAGAGCAGGAAGCAAAAAAAAGTCTAAAATGCCTCTAGCCAAGTATCTTTTACCTATCATAAGATAGTTGTCATGAAGCAGCAAGAACTTTGGGGTTTTTTTTCCACTATATTCTGTAAAAACTATGTCTTTGATCACCTTATGCTAGACTTGGTAAGCAATTCATGCTTGTGTCAGAAGAGCTAAACATTCAGTTTCAGACTGTGAGGGCAACAGTATCTCCTTTCTCCCACAGCATCTGAGTTCTGTAGAAGATGAACTGTATGACTTGGCAAAGGTGAAAAAACAGGACTGCAGCTCGAGCCACTGGCATCACATATTACAGTCAGAGACAGGCACTGACTTCAGTATAGGAGGAACATGAAGATACTATCAGGATGTATAATAATTCCAGCTCATCTACAATACAGACTGTAAAACTCAAGTGAACTGACATTTAATATATGAGAGGCTGGAAGCAAGATATCAACTTCACATCATAAATTAGCCTTTGTGCTAGTGCCCAAAGATTTGGCTGATTACTCATTGCTTTCCCTTAGTGTTTAAGCAGTCTTTTCCAAAGCAAGACAGTTAAACCACAAAAACTTACCGTAGTGTCCACAGCCCTGACCTTCCCAGCAGGAACGTGCTTTGGAATGGGTTCTTCTACTGATATCATCATGCAGCCTTCTGCTCCAAGAGTAACAATTACGAGCTTACACCCTCTTTCTAACAGCATGCGTCCCACCTTTTCAGCATCTTCAAGGTTGCCAACTGGGATGCCCGTTAAAATTTCTGCCTGGAAAATAACCCACGCAAATGAAAATCATAATCTAACAGCATTCATTTTTGGACAACAGTTGGATTTGAAAACAGTATTTAACATCTTTTAAAAATGTGTATTGTAGGATGATCATGAAACCACTTCCTACGCTGATATTCAGCTTGCTCCTCGTTTGAAATCAGTGTGTACTTCAGGCACAGCCTAATGGAGAACAGCCTAGGCAGAGATGCAGGAGGTGTGGGTTCAGTTCCAGCTTCTACAACTTACCTGGCATACAACCCTTAGTAAAATCACATTTCTCCCACATGCCTGAGTTTCTTAATCTGTGAAATGGACACAATGACACAGCCTTGGCAAAAGCACTTTGTGGTCTCGTGAAAAGCTACATGGCAACTCAGTCACTATTGGCGGATATTTATCAGTAAGTGAGAAACTTATAAAATCCATTTGTAAATTCTTAGTGTTCAGATAGGAAGAAATTACAAGGGAGAATCTCTGCAAAGAAAAAAAGTAATTGCTCAGCTCTGATCACTCTGTTTACATGAATATATATTTTTAGACAAGAATACCTAAAACTTTTCTGAAGCCTTCTTTGGGCATTGGACCCAAAGAAGGACTGTTGCCAGTTTATTATGTATTTGTCTTATGGCCATGTCCATAGGCCTTTGTCAAGACTGAGACTATTCCATGCTGGATCTGTACAAACACAGATAAACTTTTCTTCTAACAGATGGTGACCTTAAGTCAACTTGTCCCAATTGGCTCTTAAAATTAATCTCTTCTAGTTCCACCCAACTAAGAGCAAAATATCCCCAAAATCTGCAACAAAGACTTCAGAGTCAAACATCCTTTTCGCCACTTCATATATTTTCTTGATGGCACGACATTGTCAAATGTCATGTACTTTTTCCTTTTCTTTTGACAGGGAAGAGAATAAGAATGAAACAGGAAAAAGAGGAAAAGAAAATACAGTATGTTTTATCTGAAGCAGTCTAGCAAGGAATACTGCATAATACTGTATGTCGTCACTTATAAGTAAACAGACATTTTATTTTGCTGTCTCTACTAAATCTTGTCCTGCTTGACTGAGAAGAGGGAAGTCCTACTTTATCTTGCACTATAAGGTTGCTGCTGAAAAATGCAGTCTGAAGTATTTTCAGATAACCGCCTAGTAATGGGGCATAACTGCCACACTCTCAAGGCTTATTTTCAGTGGAAAACTGACTTTGGAACTGATTCACCAGATATAGTTCCTGACCTCTCCTGCATGGGCAGCTTGGCTTCTTGGGAAACAGCTGCTGAAATATTTCAAATTACCTTCCTCACCGAACTTGAATTCAGTGCACATACTTCTTCATATAATGGACTGTGAACTATAGCGATTGAACAACTGCTTCAAAAAGCATAGGCTATGCCTGTAGTAAGGAGAGGGAGGGCAGACAGCTGGGGACAGGAACTACTACAGCCATCCCAAAGTAAACCGCCCCCAGCTGTGAGTCAGCGCCTGCTGCTCACCACTGTCATTTCCTGTGTTTCAGCCTGACCCAGGAGAGAGAAGCCACCCTTAGGCTCTGAAGGGCCAGACTATGCCAACACACTCCCTAGAGTTTATAGTATCATTAGCAGAGTACTTACTGGTTTTAATTTTCAAACTTTCAGGACGAAGTTTTGCAGTCCCTCCTTAGACAAATGCACAAATGATTTCAAGCATTGTTGATCTGATCGCCACAAGGCAGAAGCTGGTGTGGCAGGCCTCAGTGGGCAAACTTGTGCGCTGCAGGGGCAAGGTGTGGTTAGCACGTACATGCAATTTAAAATGACTTCTTTTAACGGCGTTGATCCAAGAGAAGAATATAGTAAGCTTTAAATTATAAGAAGGCAACTAAACCTATCTGATTTTGTCTTTGACGTGTCACCATGCTGCTCAAACTTCTCTTGCAGTACAAACTATTTAAGTAAATCAAACCTATTTCAGTTTTGAAAAGGCTATAAAAGTACTTGCAAATAAGAAAATTTGTTTCAAAAAGTATCTCATAACATCTTTTGAATGAACACCTTCCTGCAAGGTTTGCAAGGAGTCAATACATCAATAATGGCTTTGGAGTAACTAAGGATAGGTAATAAAATAGTACTAAAAAATAGAGAGAGCATATACTGCATTCTAATATTCAAATGTCTGAAGAGTCTGTGTCTCTTCATGAATTTAAAGATCTCTGGAGCAGACGCATTCCTGTATTCAGAACACCTAGTACATCATGTTATGAGAATAAAAACAGTTCAGCACAAATCCTTCACTGAAACTGCCTAACTGAATTTCCAATGTACTTTAAGGGGCAGTAATTCCAAACGTTCTACCTATGTTGCAAAATCTCCAGAACAAAAGTGGGTTTGGTTTTGGTAGAGAAACAGTAAATCTATTTTGGGTTTATTTACCTGGTATTTACACTTCTGTAAACTCATGAGCAAAGTAATTGAAGTATTTAAATATAATATTGTTTCTAATGAAACACACATGGTGTATGCTTAGCATTAGCACTGTACCCCTCTTTGTGCTTGCTGTGTCCCAAGTCAACAGGTTTTTTTGCTTGGGTAGCAAAAGAATTGTTCTGGGACTGGTATGTGAAAGGTTTGGCAGAAATCTTTCTTTTCATCTTTACACTGCTTATACCAATAAACAAAATTATTTTGAACAGACAGAGTCCGTATAAAAGTAAATCTTTAACTGCTTGAAACCACTATCATCTAACTCATCTACAGCAGGATGGTAAAACTAAAAAACACTGGAACAAGCTGGAAGAACCATAAAAGCAGCAGAAGCCAGACAGATTCTGTGCCAATAATTAGAGATTGCGGTAAATGTCAACTGATGTTAAATACTGTGGTGAGTTTTGAAGTTCCTCCCTTCAGTAGAATCTTATTTAAAAAACAAACTGTGGTACAATTGAAGGAAATAACTAATGGTTATGTAAAGAAAAAATTAAATAACAATACTAAAAGCCCAATGTGGACATTTGCCATAGTGCTGTACAAAAAAGCAGCAAATTAAGAATTTTATTTTTCTGCAGCTAGTTTCATAAAACTCCTCAGTTAAGTGGACCTATTAAAGCAAGAGGACATTCCACAGAAGTGCTGTCTATGACAGGTATTATATCATTAATCTACATAGAATTTTCTTAATTTTATTTTACAGAAGTGGAAGAGAAATTTAACTGAAGCTTTTCATCTAACTGATATGACAGCTCTTGGTTATAATCCTTGCTAACCTTATTTAACTATCCATGTCTCTTTAGACTGTGGAGTCTAGTCACAGGAAGTTGACACAAACTGGCACTGCTACAGAAAAAAAAGTGGTCCTGCTTTTTCTCTTCCACTCCTGTCTACATGGACCATGCTCTTGTGCCAGCACAGCCATTTGTGTGGCCAGGAAACAAAGCGGATTGCAAGGCAAATCTGTGTTAAATCTCACACCACCCCCAATCCAAACCAATTAACTTCTTTCAACAGCAGAACTAGTTTACACTGGTTAAAAGTGGGAATGAAACTGTGATAAGAACCTTTGCCAAGTGTTCCTAGCTGTGGTGCATTTGGGGCAGCCTATGGCTTACACTGCCACTTTCAGGGAGATGTTCTGGATCCTCTGCTTAGCATTTGTGAGACCAAATCTGCAGCATGATATCTAGTTTTGGGATCTCTGACACAAATAGGGCAATGACATAGTACAGCATACTACAATGGAAGTCCATCAGGACAGCCAGGGGGTCAGAGACCAGGACATGGAAGAACAGGTTGGGAGAAGCCGACTTCTTCAGCCTTAAATACACAAGGCTAAGGGGAGATCTAATTGCTGTCTACAGCAACTTAATGGGTGGGTATAGAGAAGATAGAGCCAGACTCTTCTTGAGGATGCACAGGGACAGGGATAGTGACAACAGGCACAAGCTGGAACGTGGGGAATTCCAGTATTAGGACAAGGTTTTTCACCACAAGTCGAACAGGTGCCCAGAGCTCATGTAATCTCCATCCTTGGAGATTCAAAACGTGATCGGACAAAGCCTTGAGCAATCTGACCTAAAATGTCCATGCTTCAACAGTGTGTTGCACTAGAGACCTTCAGAGGTCTGCTTCCAACTTCTATGATCCGATGATCTTCAGCAAATATAAACTGGTGAAATAAGAAGGGTTAATTCTTTGGGGAGCAGTCCTTCATTTGGCCTGCTTTTTGTGCACCTAGCACAATGTTGCCAGGTATTTATGGAACAGAAATAATAAATAGTATCAGGGAAAATTTGCCAGTTTTAAGGCTAACCCATCTAAAACTACACATGATAATTTAAAATATTTTTAATTTAAAATATTTAAACACAGTAAGCCAGTTGGCTACAAACTTGGCTTGTACCTTAGGAGATTTCTTTGGAATGACAGAAGAACTCAATCTCATTAATTCTAACACATGTGAAGAGTCCCAAAGAAGTAGTGAGACAGATTTGGTGTATCAGCAACAGCAAGATTAGGCCACACAAGCCAAGCTGGTTCCAGTTGTTTCAAATTATAAATTTTTTACATATATACAGGCAGAAATACTTATCCTACCAGAATAATTAAAAACTGATTGAAATGAACTGTCTTGAAGATTTTCCCTCCCTCCCCAAAAGTAAGATTTAATTTTAGACTTAATGTGGGAAATTTCATAGTTTCTAGCAACTGATGCAGTGGGGTTTAGTACAGTTGGAATTAAAATATACTCTGAATTGCTGGCAACTTCTACCTAACAGTGCAATAGTAGCTTTCCATCACTTAAAACAGAAAAAGCAAATTCAGGAGCTGTTCTGAAATATTTTAATTCTTAAGGACCTATTTTTGTTTTGACTACTAGAGATATAAATTGTTTTTTCTTAAGAAAGACTGTCCCTAGTATTATTCTACATTAATAAGCAGTATTTTAAAAGTCCTAATCCAAGACAAGAGATACAGTTTTATAAACTATGTCTTCTCCGAATCTTGTAAAAGTCAATACTATCTCTTGATTTTGGACATACTAACAAGAATTTCCATTATTAGTATTTCTTCCCAAAATGATCTAGCCTGTAGTAATAGATAGTAACACTTAAAAGGAAACAACAGATTAGTATCTATTTTTTTCTGTATTATTTTTATACCTCTTGCAGCTTTATTTAACAAAATTAGCAATTAACTTATATTTAATTGAACTGCTTTCTACCATTGAAGCCCCGAAGTATTCAGTTAGCATTTAATTAAATCTTTGCTAGACTTTTCTGATTTAGATCAGAAGTCTGATACCCATTTTACATTAGGAAGAAAGCAGTTTCCAGTTTTGCATTAAAAACAGCTTGACAAACTAAATAATTTGCTGTAACCACTTTGGAGTTTTCCTTCTCCTGAAGGACTCCTTGGTATTCTTTGAACAGAGAAGCAGCTGTACTTCAAAATATTTAGGACCAAACTGAAATCGCTGATGTGCAGTATATTTTGGTTCCTAACCTGCAGGGCTATGTAATTACATGCACACGCTAAATAAGAAAAACAACAGATGAACTGTATTGACATTGTGGTTGTGCCTAGAGCCATACTGCAGCAAGGAATCGCACAAATACGTGGGAAAAAATGGCAAGTGTTCCAAAGAGCTCATCTTGTATAAGGTTGTCTCTTTTTCAACATTTATAGATGACTGAAAAGAACAACCATTGGTTTTTCACTGAGTTGACACTGAACACATTTATTTTTCATTAGAAGAATTAAGGGAATGGAGAACTAGCACATTCCTGCACAAACCTCAGGGATTAGGCTGTGCTGCATCTGGGAATTAACAAACTAGTCTCAACAAGTTTGATCTTTCTGGGAAAAGATAAAAACTGAACTACAGGCTAAGCAAAGAAAGAACTGATAACCTTGCAAGATTTGTTCTGAGTTTTTTTGTTCATGAACCACATAAAAAGAAAGTAATGTCAGACATAAAAAAAATATTATTGCAACAAGCAAAAGTGAAAAGAACAGCTTGTGAAGAGCCTTCTGGACAAACTAATGGAAGATAATTCACTGATAGTATAATTTTGTTCGCTTCTCTCTAGCACATAAATCCATAAGAACAAGCTGTGCTGTTATACCAGATCCTGCATGTGATTTCATTAAATCCTAAAGCATTTCATGCAGGATGGAGAATAAAGTGTGATGTATTTGGTACTCACATGTTTGGGACCTAACATCTCATGGCTGTCTGAAACTATAGCTGACATTTTTAAACTTTTATTCCATGACAAAGGTATTGCAGAGCAAAACTGCTTGACCTTTATGGCAGTAAAACCCAGAAACTTCTGACTCAGTAATAATTCAGCTAATCACAAGGACTGCCCCCTTTTTCTCATCAGTAACAACACAAACAGTCCACATAATGTACGAGATACCTTGAGCTAAATGGCTAGCTACTATTCTCTTCCACAGATAACATAATCTGCTGTTACAAATATGTCATTCACATAAGATCCATAAACCACAAGATTTTATCATTTAAAGATACTTCTGGGTGAACAAGAAACATAAGGACATTTTGGTAAAATTGTGTCATAAATACTTGCAAATTTAAATGACTAAGAAAGTCAAACCAAGCGATAAAAAAAATAAGTGTAAATTTAATCTTGTCTTAGCATATACGCCTGTGTTAAAAAAGAATGTTTTAGAAGCAATTGAACTGGATAGCTCTAAAGAGTTCATTTTAAACCCCAAGACAATTTATTAAATATTTAAAGGACTTAGTAAAGATAAAGCAGAAATACACTATTTTTTTTTCCTATTATTTTCTCTTTGATTTGCAAGCAGCTCCGGTTCACACCAACAACCACTGACATTTCCATTTTTCAAAGCCTATTTTAAAAGCATGGTTGGGCTTGC
>JAAGNO010020117.1:43902-57737 GCA_033439905.1 Ceryle rudis
AACAGACAATGATGGGCATCTCGGATTAAAAAAAAAAAAAAAAAAAAAAAGAAGAAAAAAAAAAGAAAAAAACCTTCTGCAACAAGTAAATGCTATCAAAGATATCTGAATCCCGTTGAGGAAACATTCAAAGGCAAATTGCACCTATTCTGCCAAGCATATATTTTGAAACCTTACATTGTGCAGCAGTGCAAACAGCAAGAGGCAGGGAATCAGTGGAACAAAAATGTATTTCATTGCCGCCTGGACTCTGTGCTACCTAGAATCTCAGACTTTATCCGCATGTCTTGCTGCATTATCTTGCTGAACTGTTTAGCTGTACTGACATGTATATTATTATTAGACTTTAGAGCTAATGGCCCAAGGCGATAAGGAACGCTGTTTGCTTAAACCCATATGTGCAAATTCAAGGTAGACCATGCTGCACTGGGTCACAGTCAGAAGCTTTTCTTTGTAACTACAAAAGGTTAGAGACTTAAAGTCTGCTTCCATACCTGTCAGGGGAATGCAGTACCTACTGTGGGGTAACAGTCCGGATGGGCTTAACCCAAGTTGGAGGGAAAAAGCCACATTCTGTTCTTAGCTACATACACCACAGTAACTGTGAATGACAGCAGTCACCACAGACTTACACCAGCATGCATGATAGCAGAATCTGGACCCATGCACTAACAATTAATACCAGAATTTTGTATTACCAGCAACCATTTTGTTGAAAGCAATTATTTCTTGCCAGGGAAATCAGATGGGAAATCAGCACCAGGGACAACAGAGTTAAAGACAGATGGCAAAGAGGGGTGGGATTCATCTTGTCCAACATTAACTATTTTTTTTTTTAAATCCTACATTCTAGAAAACTCTAATAATTTCTAAAAATTAGTTTTCTAGGCTCCTTCAACAAAGAGGAGAGACAAGTATTTTAAATCTTACATATCTTAGATATCTGCTTGAGGAGGAGATGAACTATTGTCTGAAAATGCCTATGTATCTCTGTTAACTCTAGGTGAAGCCTTAAGCAGTACACCTAGCATCGAAACAGCTGAAGTGAGGTAAAATGTTACCCACATTAAGAATCAGAAAAATAAACTTATTGCATTACAGCTATTTCTAAGATATCTTTACTTAGAATAAAAATCTCAGCTTTGATATAATTTTAAGTTTTGGAGACATCACCTAGAATATAAAGGGCCACATTCACAGTTGCTATAAGCTACAACAGCTAAATGAAGCTGATAAGCTTGTGCAAGCTTATACCAGATGGGGATTGGGTCCAATCGATACTTAAAACGCATGAATGCCACATATGTAAATAGTGTCCTCAGCTTGGCTTCTAAACTTGCTACTGTCACTTCTTAGAAAGATGGGTAACTCAAGATAGATTTTTTTTGTTTTACAAGTGTTGTTTTATAGATGCCACCAGATGAGAATTGGCAGTGGAAAAATCAAAGGCAAACCAGTGAACATCATGGTGCAATTACCATCATTCTTTAAAATGGGATGATAAGCCCAAAATCTCAAGCAGTGCAATAAAAGCAATAGCTGCAGAGCTTCTCCATAATAATTCATAGTGAAAAAAATTGTATCTGTGACCAGAAGAGAACATTACAAGAAAAACACTTGCTGCCAAATCACATAGTTCATGAATCTGAGGGCGAGTTTTGGGTGTGTCATGGTATCTTAATTTCTACTTGGTAGAAGCAGTGAATAGTTTTGTACACAAAACATTCAAGTTCATGATGAATGTCAATACACAGAAGTACTGCAAAATTCAGGTGACATTTCTTCATAACCCTGAAGGTCCAAAAAAAAAGATTTTCTCTCTGGAAAGAGTAATTCAAATAAGCTGGCTTATGTATTCTAAATTTCCCTTGTTTATTTAGCCTTATCTAAATATATATTTTGAATATTTTTATACTAGTAATGCTTTGGTATTGAAGATATACTCACTTACAAAGTAATGCCTATTCACTGTTCATGAATCATTAATAACTTTATCATAAAGTCAGCACAATGGCTACCTCAAGTGAGGATTATCTCGCAGTGTTCTGTGTAGGTGAGCTTTAAGTCCTAACTTGCAATAATCAACAACCTTTTAATCGTGCCCTGCCAACCTCTGTTGTCCCTCCACTGAATTTTTGCTATGAACACAAAAGTTGTCAGACTGGTTGAAACTACTGGTCCAGTCAGGCCACCTTAATGGCACCATCAACAGTCAGTACCAGATATGGACAGAGCTGCAATAAACTTCATAAGTAAAAAATTATCCATAAAGAGGTTTTTTTTCCTCCCTATATGTTTATGCAAAAGTACAACACACATCATCACTTTATGGAGTTCTTACCTTTCAATAGCACACTGTTAGCAGAAGGTGTGCTAAGTGACAGAGCTAGTGGAGAAGGCAGACTGAAAGGGGAAACAAAAGCTGGGGTTCAAAGTAGTGGGATGCTTCTCAAAGAAAATGTGCTATGAAAAGCAGGTGGATGTACCAGCTTTTCTCCTTAAGAGAGAAAGTACAGATTCAACATGTACACGGTCCTGGTAAAGTGAAGCTTGTTTAGTCAAAACCTATCTGAAGAGACAGTCTCATAAAAGAGAGAACAACTGAAAGGAACACAAGGTTCCACAAGTTCCACAGTCTGCTCCCTCTGCTTGAGTATCTCTCCTACTTCTGCCTTTGATTTTACTCAACTGATCTGAATTGGTATTTTTTCCAAATATCAGTATTTGTAAGGACTCGGTAAGATGAAGTGCAGGTTAGGTGTGTGAAACTACAGTAATTAAAACTTGGCGATTTAAAGAGATGATAACAACATCTCTCATTTGTCCCTCATTGTCCTAACATAAAACACCATCACCACCTCCAACTTCAGATGCTTCCCTCTTAAATATAACTTGGACTAGCAGAAACTACTTCACATCAGTGCATTGAATGCTGTGGTGTTTCAGCTATGCCACCACAACTGCTGTGGTAAAACATGCATGTGCAGACAAGCCCTTTGAAAAGTGCTGTAAAACCTGTTTAGGTCAAATCAGCCAGGTTTCTACAGGAAAAAAAAAAAATGGTGTCTCTTGCAACAGCATAGCACATAAGTACTGCTATTTTATTGCAATTTACTCAATTCAGGCGCCAGATGGTTTTAGAGAGAAGTAACAACCAGCACCATTACCAATTCTGTGCATCTGCTTGCTTTATAGCATAGTTCTGACCAGGTTTCCTCTTCTACGAGATTTTAAATGAAATCTGAGCCCCGCAGTAACTTAATTTAGGATTTTTCAGTTTCTAAAAGAAATAAACTCTGTGACATTATGCATTATTTCTCTCACTACATGAACCACAAGACTATCAAAGACCTTTCACACTAACATGTAAGATAGGCCACTGTGCATCTCATGGCACTGAATGAACAGTTTCCCTTTCCTGGTATTTACAAAGGTTTTAAATCCACAAGATGTTTTTGTTCCTTGTCCTTCAGAAAAAGACATGGTGTTATGATTTTTGCAGGTTATCCTCTGTTCTTTCGAGTTTAGACCACGTTTACCTTAACTGGCCATGCATATGAATTGGGATGTTATAGTACTGTCCTTATTTAACTGTTCCAAACAACAAACCTAGTGCAAAACAGGGTTACGTGTACAGAACAGTGAGGACTGGGAGTGTGCTATTGCATTCGCACTGTCTATTTACAACTGCCATCATACTGACTGTATGAGGCATAAGGAAGAAGTTCTTAAGAGCTGCAGGGATAATTTAATTGATGATCCAAACCAAGAGAAGGAGATGGAAGTAAGAGGCAGGTATCCAGTTTATTCAATGTAATTGAGTTACCTTATTTCTGAATTAGAGCTGCCATGCAAGACTTTGATTAATCTTGCTTAGGGAAAATTAAAATCACATCTCCAACGGATTTGCCTAATTTTCCTGAATGTTCCTGTAGAGACTTGCCTTTAGTCACAGGTCCTTCCCATGTTCACTCCTGGACTGAATAGTCATGTTTTCCTTTCCATTTTGAGCTGTAGCCCAACATACTACCACCAGGTTACATAGGAGATTGTTAAATTGATGTGTCAGCTAAGCTGTGGTAACTATTCAAATGAAGGCTCTTAGCTGCACCAAAAGCGAACTAATCCAATCACCCTTAATTCATTATTTTTGCATAAACATTAATAGTCCTGAGCTCTAAATTTTGATCCATACACATGTACTTCTCCTACAAGCTCTCAACTGCACAATTTGCTTGAGCAAAAGATAAACTGAAAGTCTTCAGAGGATAATTTAGTAATCTTGAAGAAGAATATGAAAACAAGCCAAATCTTCTTTTCTTCTTCCCCTGCAATATGAGAGCAAAAGCACAGGCTAAGGAAAATTAACACAGAAAGAGCAATTATTCCATTTCACTGTGTATTCATCACTGCAGATGCAACCTGGGATCAAGAATTGTGGTAATATTACAAGATCAACATAAATATTTCCACTTATACTAAGGACAATTTCTTTCCTGATTCAGGGCATAATGACTCAGTGTGCTGAGGAGGCAAATCCTTTCCTCATAGTAGAAGTGCTAAGTAAGTTGTGGTGGAAAAGGAGAGCTTTAACCTTCTGCTGTACTGTATGCTATAGCTAATGTAAAAGTAGATAGATCAGCTGGATGATTGAATTATGGCTATCACACTGCTAATCTAAGTGTCTGATTCTGCTACTTTTAGGCACGTCATCTTACAACACTGACTGTAATAAAAGGAAGTGCAATGATGTGTGAATATGATAATGAAAAAAAAGAATTATGTAGAAAAAATAATTCTTCAAATAAGTGACAAGGCAAAGGTTTCTTTTATGGATGTAGAGGCAGAATGAAGAGTACAATTCAGAGGAGAAATATGTACCTTCACTGTTGACAATTATTGAAGCAGTTCCAGTAGCAGCATCTGTAGTCTGACCTACAAATGCTAAGAAAGGGAAAAGTTACAGCATGCATTAGTTCAATACATTACTTTTAGCCAATCACATGCTATGCAGTTTAATTGAATTAAATCTAAAATGAACCCATAACCTCCAGCAATTTAAAAATGCTAATTACTCTTTCATGTGCAACAATGCCAAAGAAGCTAACAACAACAAAAAGTGTTAATTTACACCCACAAAACAGAAATGCGAGTCCAACGTTCTTTAAATTGGCTACATCTCTGCTTTAGAGAAAGCATGTTATTTATACAGCCTTCTCAGGCACTCTGCTCCTACATGGAATTATTTCTTTTATCCAATGAAATAATAGAGTCAAGGCTGGAGAAAGAAAAAATATTAAAAACAACTCAGCATTTAATTCTGTATAGATTTGCATTTCAGCAGTAACATTAGCATGTGCTATGAAGGCACTAGTGAGGCTGTATGTTTCCTCTTTGGATTACTATTCAGATAAATTAACTAGAAGTGAGGATGGCAGCACTGTCTGTTGTAAAGGTTGTTCCATATTTACTACTATAAGTTTTCTGCTGTCAGCAAATTTGTCAAATACTAACGAGTGGTCTGAAACTTTCTATGAGAGGTGGGGTTCCTCTAGGTAGAACTGTAGTAGAAAGCAAAAAAGTTGAGGTTTTTTTGTCTTATGTGTTTTCAATGCTCTACCTGCAGAAAATAAGCAGCATGAGCTTCAGCTGCCCTGATCAAATGTGGGAGAGGGAGTAACACATCAGTAAAAGTCTAAATCGCCTGAGCAGCACTAGGCTGCAGAAGACAGGAAGACTGGTAAAAAAGAAAATTACAAAACATTGGAATTACAAAGAAAATGGGTAAGGTGCTATGTTAGGAAATAGAAGAGCAATGTAAACAATGAAGATATACAACAAGAATCCAGAATGTGAAAGTTGGCAGAACTGGCATTACAACAAGGGTCTTCATCCAGTACTCAGTACTTATACGTCTAACAACAGGGATAGGTGAAACAAGGATTAAACTGAGATGAAAAGCAAACAAAAAGGTCTGTGCACACTGAATCAGCCTTGCCTTCAAATCTTGGAATGCAAGCTGGGATCTCAGACCAGTCTCATCAGCAGTACATCTTATCTTCCCCCAAGGCTGATCAACCTATGGGGTGACAATCTAACACCATTTTGAGATATTTTAAAGTCAATCAGCAGAAACTGGACCTAAATATTCCAACCTTTCAATTGATCTATGAATATAAAGATCAATGACATATGTATTAATGAAGTATGATGGGATTTCTGATTTTTTTTCCTACAGTTTTCCTTTGCTGCTACAAAGGCTATGTAAAAAATTATGTTAAAATTGCAATATCAATCATTTAAACAGAAAACATGAGATTTAAGGTTCCTTGCAGAATATACATTTTCATTACAATAGTTCTATTTACACGATCAAAGACTTTATTCACAAGATAGCCATGCTTTGGGGAGATTTAGAACTGTACACTAACAGACACTGGTTTTATGGTATCCTTGTCTGGTTTTTTGCTTAAGTTGGAAGATACACAACGAATAAACCTGTATATACATTTGTGAATTATTTAGATGCTATAACGATAAGCATAATATAAAAGCCCACAAAATACTGATAGTTCTGTCTTTAAAGCAGGATTTGAACAATGCAGTGAATGAAGCTTGTGGATGCACATTAAACAGAAAAGTTAAACAGAATATTGAATTGCCACTTGGAGATTGTATCTGTCCATCCTGAAGGAGACAAAGAGTCATGGAGACAGAAATGTGATCATGTAGTTAGGCAGCACACAATAACACATTTACACGAGTGAGAATTAGAGAATTAGGGTTACAAAGTGCAAAGATGCTGGAATATTGTGAATGCTTAATTTTCCCTTTTCCCAGAAGTCTTTTCGCATTGATTTTTGTGTGCATGTGTGTTACCAAACATCGGCTGCAGGCTCTAAAATGACTGCATGTGTAATTTCAGAAAACAGAGGTGAAATGTACTGAGTTGACAAATGCATTTCCACTCTAACCCTCCCTTCTCAACATGAATTTGAGAATAAATAACCAGAATGGATTTTTCAACTTTTCACCAGGCATTACTATCATTAATGCCAGCCTAAATAATTGCATAACAGCAAGTTATCTTCAGGTAACTCGCAGTGATGTAATCATCTGAGATTTAGAGGTAATAACATTACTTTTTATGTTTAGTGGTACAGCTAATTTCAGAAGTCCCCATATTCTCGCCCATATTCATTCATTCCTGGCAGGTGTGTCAAACAATTATTCATAGTTCTGAATGGGAAAACAAACCCATTAAGGGAATAAAATAAGAAACACCACTATCAATTTTTAAAGGTTAAAAATAATACAAAAGGTTTCTTTAAAGTAAAAATTTACCTGTAGAAATACCATTTTTCTTCAAATTTTCAATATAATCATTGCCAAAGGAATCCTTCCCAACCTATACAAAAAATAAAAGGATAGGTTTTCTTTGCAGAAAGGTGAGAGGATAGAGAGATCATCTTTAGGCAACATAATGCTCTAACGTAATTTGAATGCAACACTTTCTGTTTTGCAGCATTTTGTCTTAACAAACAAATAATAACCTAATAAATCATAGTAAAATGTATTAACACCCGTGTTGCGACATTCAAGTTTCATTATCTTTCAACCACTGTGTTCCCTTGACACTGAAGCTTTCTGAGGATTTTAAATTCTGGAAGTGTACTGAATTATTAGGCTTTAAATTGAAAGCATTTATAGCAACTCTGGTGTCCTTCTTAACTGCAGTTCATATTTTGAATTTTCTATCTCAAGTTTCCTTGGTGGAAGAATATCAAACTGTAGTTATGGGACAGAAAGTGATGATAAACATGGCATTGCTGATTTCTGTAATTCTTAGTACCAAATGTACTGTTTACAAATTCAACAGTTTTGTTTGCTTTATCCAACACAACAGATTAAGTTGAGTTAGGGACTCAAGATATGCTCTATTGTTTTTCTAACAGCAAGTGAAAGAGATTGTAATTTCAGCTCTACTAATCCTTTTAGCTGAACATAATTCTGCTTGCTCTTTATTCAGACTAATAAACATTTCCTTATACTACATTATAGAAACTGAACAAAGGACATGAGGTATATGGAGAAAAAAAATGGTATAACTTGCTTAATGTCAAAATAGCATTTAAAATATGTTTATAAAGCTAGCATAGCTTGTAGCCTATGTCTTCAGCATGCATAGTGTGTGCTCCCACTTTCAAGTGTAAATTGTGAATCTCATGGTGTCAAAGACTGACCAATGCCATAGGAAGTATTTTTGCAAGAGAAAAAACCCCATCTTTCAGATTACAAAACAAAAAAGGTCCTGGATATGGTCAAGATAATGAAGAAATTACATGAGAACCTTAGTTAATGATCCATCTTCTCACAAAACAGCACTAAATAGCTAACAGCATACTTGAGTTACTGGAAGCACAAAGTAGCTGCCTCTATTGCCTTGCGTTAGAAATTTGTCTATGCATGACCTCAGTCCTTTAGAAAGCTTGGAGAAAGCCCCAAGTACTAGCTGGGGATCACAATAATCAAACCTCGCCATTCAGAACTCTAAAATTTCAAGTGCATGGACAGATGATCCTCTCACATATTCTATTGCACAACCACATTTGGAAACATGTTTCCTACAACTTGTATAAGGGATTTTTCTAAAGCATTATTACGGATGGTCCCAGTCTTTTACCAAAGGAGGACAGCAATTTAGGTCAAAACAGTCTAACCAGATGGAATATTCCGGTAGTACAGGAAAAAAACCCAAAACCAACCAACCAAAAAATAAAGAAACAACAACAACAACCACCAACCAACCAAACAAAAAAACCCCACCACACAAAAAACCCCAACCAAAACCACAAAACCCAGCTACATTTACTTTGGTCACTGTGTTATTCGTTGTTTGCATGTTAGAATTTCTCTGTATCTCTGACTACTCCCAGTTCGCCAGACAGGGCGGGTTGTCTGAAGCTGCATCTTCTGCCTGCTTTAGGCTGGATGACTGCAGCCATCTGCAATTTAAACCCAGGTAGCGCTCACCTCTGCAGACTAACAGTTGTACTAATGGAATGTGTTCTGCCTGATGGTATCACCTTCTCCCTCCCTCGCTGCTATAAAGCTTTTACAACAAATCTCAGGATTTGCTCAGTTATTTCAGCAACTAAATATTTCATAACCGTTTTCCAAAAGCTCAACTGAAACTTCCTTCCTTCAGCTCTTGGTCCTACATAACCGACAGACAGGCATCCCTTATTGTTCAACTGTCATAACAACTGAGATCAGCCACGGGACTTCTGCTCACAGCAAGACATCTTGGTGCTGGAGGGAAGCCCTTGGAGGGATCTCCATGGAGGTCCTTTTCCTCTGGAAACTTTTTTCCATGTTAGTTCATCAGCATCCAACCCAGTTAATCCTAGTGCATTTGAAGGGCTTATCCTTCCATTCAGGCTTTGCCCCCAAGGAAGGCAGAATATTGGGCATCAGATTCATTATAGATTAAAGGCATATTTACTGTCCATGTCAAATTATATAGCATTGTTTTAAATATTTTCTGCTTTTGCACAAACCCTGCTACGTGAACTATTGGGTAAACAGAAAAATAAATGTCTTAGTCTGCTGACCACAGAACATTGTATGTGCTGAAATAGCATTTCTTCTTTTTTGAGTTAACAATAGCCATTTGTGCAAGCATTATGGTCACGTAGTTTGCATATTAGAATGAGTGAAATCACATCAGTATTTTTCAATATGGGTTTTCCCTGCTTACTACTATGTTTTTCATGTGGAGCTAGGGGGAGCTGGCTGGCATCACAGCAGCTAAAATTTTAGCAGCTGAGAGAATCAGACTCATCTGTACCTGAAAATTAATTATAAAACAAACCCCTGTACCTCTTGAAAATTGTTTGTTTAATCTATTCTATATGCCCTTTTGGTTTTTTTGAGAGTGTTTACTCTTTTTTCTTCACTAGGGAATTAAACAGGTACTGAAGACAAGTAAAAGACTGTAACACAAAAAAACCCCAAACTAACTGAAACATCACATTATGGGCTGCATCTGAGATACTGCTATGACCCTGCAATGAAATGGGGATTCAAGCTTACACCCCTTTAACTTATATTAAGTAGATTATCTAAAGAGAGAAGACCACGTAGTGTGGCAATACAGCTCTTATTTCTAAGATGGGGCTTAAGGAGAATTTAGTATCTGCAATATCAGGCTAGTTACATCAATGTCCAGTGAGGATCATTCCAAATTGTCTGAAGTAAACCAGGGCTTTTTTCAGCACATACAATGTCTTTCAGACCAACATCCCTCCATCATCTTAATCTAGAATGTTTAACAGATTTTTCTGGTAAAGACCACTCAAAAAAAAAAAATTAAAATAAATGAAAAAATAGTCTGGAATTTCTCAAGACCACAGTGCATTTTTCAGTACTGCAACGAGGTTCTTGTATGAACATTAGCAATTAATTAATTGCTTAGATCCTTTAGTTCCCTGATAGTAATCCTTTACATTTCTTTGAACAATTGTCTTTCTTGTCATTTTATAGTGGCAACTATTCCATCAATACATAGTTTTACTGTACTGAGCAAACTGGGGAGGGGGAGGAGTTTAAGACTGAAACTGTGATAATGCAGTGTAGCGGTGGCTACTTGCGGATATCCAGGAAGCAAGTAGAACACTGTCTGCATTTTCATTACTCAAACTCAGTACTTGGATTTTACATTAAAATCCACAGCATTCTGTGGCATCTTTACTCATAACTGTAAATCTTTCTAAAATTCCCTCTCTCAAACCCTCACCTGATAGTCAGTGTCTCTCTTTTTTGTTTTAAAGCTCTGAGGCATGAAGAATGCCTTGTCACTTGATCTCAGATGTCTACCTCTATGCATTGAGGACATCCTCTGTATAAATTACAGTCCTCATAAGAGGATGCCACATTCCAGAAGAATGTCCCTCCCTCCAGTGTTAATTCCATTCCTTGAACTTCAGATTGTAGAAGCAATTGTTGCACCTGTACTGAATAAAAAATGTCGGGAATTTTAAAACAAAGCATAAGCCAAAACGTAAGTACAGAGTGTGTGTGAGAGACAATCTGGCTTTAAGAACCTCTGAATACTTAAGAATACTTTTTAAAGTAAAAATAATTGAATTGTAATGGTTCATTACTGCCTGACTCTTCTTAAGTTTGTTCAGCAAGAAACTTCATACCACATCCCATTGACCTATGGAGACATAAGACTCTAATGCTATGAGATAGGACTATTTTCTGAGGTTATAATTATATTTTTAATTTAAAAAGTATTAACTTTTAAAATAATAACAATAAATAAATAAATAAAACCAAACCAAACCAACAAATGTGAGCATTTATAGATACTAGAGTCATTCTCCTCTGCTGTTTATTTTCTCCAATAAATACATATCAGAAAGAAAGAAAGAATACTAGGTTTTACTGAAATGGCAAAACCATGATTTTGGAAAGCAATTAGAAATTATAGTAACTGCTAAATTTTATTAGGAATGCAAATGTTTCCAGAAACATGTAATCAATGAGCAAAGGCTAGACCATTAAAAAATAAAACAAAATTCACACTTTCAGTGGGAAAAAAAACCCTTTAACATTTAGCAGGAAATGTTACCCGAGAATTCATCACCAGTTCATCTTGTACTTGAATCTGATCACTCTTGAATGCAAAGATGATCAAATATGCACAATATCATAGAAGCACAAATATTGCCAATCTAAAAAACACCCACACTGTAAAACAGCTACTGATAATGACCCACAGAAACGCCTGCAGATGTTATTTAGATGTATAAATACCATTCTTTAGCCTAAATATTAGATTGGAAAACCAGTGAGAAAGGCTTCCTTGAGATGTTTCCAGTCCTTCTCACAAAATCTCTGACAGACAATGATCCCACAAATCTAACATCCTCACCGGCTACAGCAATAACAAGGTACTTCCAGTCAAGTTGAAGTTTCATCTACAGTTAGCACAGGATACACAATAAGGCTACAGAGGGAGAAAATTTGATCTTAACCTCAGTAATGATCATTCAAAGCTTATAACAATGACAAAAATCAAAGAAAAGCATCTGCTAAGCTAAATCAGCCTCACTGTCTGTGAGCCAGTCTTTAGAACCGCTGTATATCAGAAAAGTAGGCAAAAAACTACCAAAACATGCAAAAGTTCTAGAATTTGGACAGGAACTTCTCATCCTAATCTCAAGTAATGAGATAATGATTTAACCCTCGAAACACAAAGCTTTTTAATTCCTTCTCAAACTTGTTACTGCCTTGTTAGTGTCTGATTTTTAATCGCCTACCGTGTAAATTTCAGATTGACTATAGTGCCAAGCACCTGACTGTTATCAGTGATGCCCCGATCACTGTAACAGTGGAGAACATAAAGAGGAGGGGCTAATCAAAACTACTTGAATTCTGAATATCTCAGATTTTCTCCAATCCTCTTTTCCTTAGTACATCAATCCTTCTTTACATGTAGTGTCTGCCAGATCTCTAGACAATTATAATTTGATTCGGCAGTGTTCTTAAAGCAGCCTCCTCCATGTTTAAATTTATAGCTGAAATAATGAGAAGAAAAAGCAATTAGAGAGGAATTTAAAAAAAACCAAGCAACCAAACACCAAACCAAACCAAACAAAACCAACAGCTTTGCTATAAGTCACCTAAGGGTTTACTGGATTTTGCATAAATATTTAGTTCAGCTGTAATCCCAGAGCAAGACAGTTCTTACCTTGCAGATCAGTGAGGTCTTGGCTCCAAGTCGAGCAGACTGGACACACTGATTGGCTCCTTTCCCACCAAAACCAATGAAAAACTTATGTCCGAGGATAGTTTCTCCAGCTCTTGGCAATCGTGTAGTAAGGCTATTCCAATGTAAAGCGATAATTACATATATCAGTGACTGAAAATAACCAGCATCTTCAAAATAAAAGTTACATTCTTATAATCCTAAATGATCCAACAGTCAACCAGTAAGACTGCAAAAGACTCAAAGACCTTTTAGGGTCTCCTGCCAGTTAAAGTTTATTCCTTATATGCCATCCAGCCAAGCTTCTCATTTATTACTCAGGAGAGGGACTGCATTTCTTTTGTTTGTGTTTCATGTTTCTACAGGAAAAGAGCACTCGATTCCTCACTGGGATTCCCCAGTGCTAACTCAATAAAGATAAATAATTAATCTATAGCTCTCACTGCTCATGTTGTTTTACTGTAACAGCTCAAGTTTACATATTGCTCATTTAATTTCATTACATCTAATTATGCCTTCTTGAACCAAAGTAATTTTTCACTTTGTTGGTGTTCACATCCTTCAAAATCGTAGATCGTTATCAAAACCTTCCTCCCCTCTGCTGTCACTCAGGTGTACAGTATATATTTAACTTTTAAAAATTTTTCTCTTACAAATTCTCTTACAAATCTGCAACTTATCAGTATTTTGTTATTTCTTGAAAGCAGTCCAATTGCATTTGCATCCTTCTGGGGATGGGTGCCGGGAACCAGATGCACTAATACAAGCAGAGACCGATTAGGAGTGTATTCCAGTTTAATTTCCATTTTGAAAAGACAAAACAAAACAAATCAAAACCAACCAATCAAAAAAACCCACAAAAACCAAAAAACCAACAACAAAACAGCAAACTGTAATTTTCTGAACCCTACCAGATGCTTTGCTATCTCCAGCAAAAGTTAACTGGGAGGGAAGGAGGGAAGGGCGGAAGGAAGAGAGGAAGGAAGAGAGGAAGAGAGGAAGAGAGGAAGAGAGGAAGAGAGGAAGAGAGGAAGAGAGGAAGAGAGGAAGAGAGGAA
>JAAGNO010020117.1:65500-76588 GCA_033439905.1 Ceryle rudis
CCATCTCCCAACTAATGATAATAATAATTAATAATAATAATAATTGAGCAATACTAGTAAGATTTTCCCAATGAATAATACTAAAAGGATCAGACAATTAGAAGGTAAGCATATCCACTTTCATTACAGCTGAGAGCACAGAAAATGCCTTTCCACATGCATACTGAATTTGACCTGTCTTTCCTATTACTTCCCATCTTTTACTTTCACCTCTGATCAACATATTTTTTTTCTTTTATTTTATTGCCTTTGTACAAACAGGGATCTGAGAGGATAGGAAGTCTAGCAAGTGGTGGATGGAATAAATTAGCAAAAACAATTAAGATTCTTTGGAAGCAAAAGTTATTTTTTTGAAAGATGAGAGGCAGTGAAGGAGCAATACAGAAAAAAATGTGCACTGTAAGAATGTGATGTAGAAAACAACAAGAAGAGGTGGAGGCAAATAAGAGGAAAAGATTAAATTGTAGTAATAGGAGGGGTAATGGCTTTAAACTGAAAATGGGTAGATTTAGATTAGATATTAGAAGGGAATTCTTTACTCTGAGGGTGGTGAGACACTGGAACAGATTGCCCAGAGGTTGTGGATGTTCCCCCTCTGGAAGTGTTCAAAGACAGTTTGGATGGGGATTTTAGCAACCAGATCTAGTGGAAGGTGTTCCTGCTTATGGTAGGAGGATTGGAATTAGATAAACTTTAAGGTCCCTTCAAACCCAAACAATTCTATGATTCCGTAATAGATAGTTTGAAAATGATATGCTATTGATCTAGTACAGGGAAAAAAAGGAGAAAAAAATTGGACTGAAGTCAGAAATGGAAAGAAAAAATAAAACACAGAAGAGCATACAAAGGATATGCTTGGGAACATTACCAACTTCTTATTTTATAATTAGTTGTCACAAAGATCAACATGTTCTTCAAAGCTGCACCTACTTAGGCAACATACTAGCGAAAAATCATTTTGTACTTACTTCAGGCTCAAAACATATGATACTAGGCTTGTGAGAAACCCAGGGCGTCAGCATCAAATAACTTACTGCAGCTTGATATGGGGGCTAACAACTGGAGGTATATAAAACAAGAAAACAAAACCCTACTGGTAAGCCCCTATGGAAAGAACATCTCAGACAGCTGCTAGAGGCAACATCATACACATGCCTGCCCGGAGTGTTTTTACACAAATTTGTTACCACTGACTCTGTATGATTTTTATTGCCGCTTTTGATTTGTGCCAGCAGCTCTTTACTGTCAGGAGTACTAAAATTCACCCAAATATATTTATTTATAGAAATGTATCTAGGAAAATGGTTATTTCCATTAACAATATAGCCAGAAAGTAATTCATTAACAAGACAGAACAGAACTATTAATCATATACTGTGGCTCATAAAGGGGGAGAAAATACAATATTCTTAGTTCTGGATGTTAAAATACAGTGCCTGACAACTGTTTATTCTGACAAATATTTTCACGGAGTTCCCTTAGACAATTTCCCCTTTGACTGTAGTGAATCTTGTATGGCAAACATCTCCAGAGTGAAAAGGCAAGAAATGTTTTATTTTAAGTAGTAAAAAAGAATTTCTAATAATATCAGGAACAATAACCAAACAACAACAACAAAAAACCAAACACCCAAACTGTGGGAGTTATGTAATAAAAAAAGTATTCATTGGAGCAAGAAATTACAGGTACATTCACAATACAACATAACATTTAATCTGTATCATTGGGATACAGCAAAAGCCCAAGGAATAACCTGAAGTACTGACAGTGAGAATGCCCAGAATATCACTGGTTTTCATGCTGTTTACTTGGAACTGTGCAGATGTCTAAGAACCCTACAGAAAGCAAAAGGCAACAGTTGTGCTATCTGTAAAGTGGGATGTTATAACGTGAAGCCGTGACCACATGCTATTGTGCATTGCCGAGATAAACCGAGACCATCTTTCTGTATCAGAAATGTACACAAACTCCTCACTCCTGTTGTTGATACTTGACAATTGGTAAACAAGCTTTTATTCCAACAGCCTCTCCCCTGATCTTAATGTTGCTATTTCCTGACTATTCACTTTCTTCAGAGGTGTCACTCTGGGTTTTCCAGAGACAGATGAAGGCTCAGCAGGAATGCAGAATTATGGGGAAGCTGCACACTCAGGAGGAGGTTGCTGTAACATCACCTGACCTCACTCTCAGTAAATAGGGGCCAGGTCTGTTTTGGCATTAGTAATCTCAGTTTCTAAAAACTACATACAGAAATTCTGTCTGTCTCTTGTTCTATTCCAGCCTGGTTCCATTTCCATGAACATCAGTTGGAAAAGGAATTTCCTTCTACCTTAGTTACTATCATGGTAAAAATTTCAGGAAGAACCTTTTAACATCCTGGACCTTCTGTGAAATGGGAAACATGCAAGCCTGGTATGCAATTAGGATACACCATTCTGAGGTTTTTTCCTAACATTCTGACCCAGATTATTGAAACAGATATTTTATGAGAGTTCATTTCTGTTGAACAGGCAGAAAGGTGCAAAGGTGTAGGCTATTTCGGTAATCAAACTACATTTCCAAGAAATGGCTACAAATGTTGTCTCATGTTGCAAAGCCTTGACTGATTATATTCTTTCTCTATAAACTTGTATCTAATATCTTTTCCCTTTCTCTTCACTCTTGTTTGGAAAAGTCTTCTTCCTTGGCTTAAAAATTCTTAAGTATTTGAAGGAATGAAATAACTTATGGTTGGAATCCAGCATTCTCACCTTGCAGCATCAGCAACTGTTTTAACACTGGACACTACATTTTAAATGAAAAAAATGTCTTTTGCCATTACAGTCCTGAATCTGGCCTCTGCTGTCACTGGCCCATGAGAAAACATGTACACACTTAGGAAGGTTCAACAAAGAGATTCACCGACTGATAGCTGGCAAATAGGGCATCCATTAAAAAGATGAGAAGACTGATAACCACGTTATTTTACTTTTGTGGGTAGTATATAATAGCTTGCTGACCTCCAAAGGAGAAAAATGCCAGTCTAATGAGACTAGAAAATTGTGATACTTTAAGTCAAACATTTAAGTAGCTCTGAACAACAAAACAATGGGTACCATGGTGTTTCACAAGTGTTCTTTGACAGTCAAGAGAACACGAGGTGGAGCAACTGAATTTCTTCTCCCATTAGGAAAATATACCCCTCAAAACTTATCACCTGCTAGGATCAAAATGTTTCTGGATTCATTTACTCCATTACCCAAGCAAACTCTCTAGAGACCTAAGCAATAGTTTCCCTGCCTCATATGGACTAAACCTAGAAGCTTGGTAAACAGTAGTTTTATCCCACAAACCATAATTTTTAATTACTAACACACATAGGAAAAGCATAATCCTCCACTGATGATATCATAGTCTACTGCCATGGAAATAACTGCAGTATGATAAACACAGGTTTAAGATTACCTCACTTTCGTAGGAAAGGGGGAACTTGCGCTGGAATGCCAATGACATTGGGAATAAACACACATAGATACATTATGGTGAAAAAACTCTCTTACCAGTCAAGTTAAAAATATGGAAGATGAAGACAACAGTTGGACATGCAGCTGAACAGAAAAGGGGTTCTCCTGTCGAAACATTGGATTACTGCCTATGAGTCTTGGAACAGAGAGCGCTCTGAACTCCTGTCAGGATTCCACTCCATAAGTTCACTATACCATACAAGAGTGAAATCCCTGCCCTGACAGGCTTACAGTTAAACCACAAGAACATGAACAAAGTATGGCTATAAGAATACAGTGTAGGATCACAGAACAACATTGTAGCTGGAATGCTTCCTAGAATGAGTAAGTACTTCAAAAGTGGGAGGAAGAGAACTATACAGTCTCTTGAAGCACAAAAAATAACATGAAGTCAGATGCAAATGCAGAAATACAATCTCAGTGTGGCAAGTGCTAAGTATTTTGGCATTGGCTCAGGAAAATACATATATTTAACCTTTAGCTCTGAAGTACTCTGAGAGGCGTCAAACAACTCAAGGATTGGAAGTTGAAATCTGTGTTAAGCTTTGTGTTGCTGTGAGCTAGGAATGTTGAGTAGTGTGCAGGACCCCAGGTTGAGATGAGACAAGAAGCTTGAGCCCAGAACAGGGAGTGGAGAAATGCTGAAGGTGATAATGATCTTGCTTAACTAGAACCTTTCATCTTGAAGGATCTCAAAGTAATTTACAAACTTAAACAGTCCAGACACTGCAGCTGGTAGGAACAGAAGACGACATCTGGGAACTCATTCATGGGAAGGAGGAGGTAACAGAGGACTTACAGGGTGCCATATCTTCCAAAATGATGGTGCTGGGAGAAGACAGCAGGGCTATAACAGAGCTCTTCTCTGAACCTTGCCATGCAGCCATGTGAGAGAACTGCAAAAAGCCAGCAGGCAACCAGAACTGGCAGAAGGAGAAGCAGAAAAACAAGGGGCCTCCGGATAGCTGGGGAGCTGTCACTGTTAGGATTGCAGTTTCACTGCCTTTTATCTCAACATCAACTCCACAGACTATTTATGCTTTCTGCAGTAAAACCTTATACCTTTTCTATGATTTTTTTGTCCTTTTAAAGACCCTCCTCCAATTTCTCTTTACCTTTCTCCTATCTTTTTACAAAGCCAACTGCCCCTCTTTCAAATCCAAGATGTTTTCCAAATGCATAGTAGGACAAGTAGTGCTACCTTTTGGTTACTGGGAAACCAAAGAAATTACTTCAGCTATGGAATTCATGTAGTATGAGCCTGACTGTAGTACCACAAAGGCTATTCTTTAGCTCAAAAGCACTACTGAATACATATTATTAAAACTGAACTAGATAAACAAGTCTAGAAAACAAGAGTCATATTAGTTATTGCTGAAATGGAATTGCTTCTGGAAGGAAAGACAGCTCCTAATTACAGCACACAGTAGCTTAAGACACCAAATGAAAGAGCAGGGAGGTTTCAATTAAATAGAATCCAGAAAGCAACACTTCTGTTGCACTTAAGTTAAAAGACATTGTGTGACCAGTTTCACATTAGTATTTCCCAAAACTTTTAAAACTTCTACATTTCCATTTAGGAAGGGGAAAAAAAAGTTTTTATGGATAAGAGCCAGACAAGTGTTGAACAGGTGTCCTAGCACCACCAGTCCTTCTCAGACAGGACCCACAGCATCCTCTGTTACAGAAACAACAGTTTCTTTCACAAAGTGCCAGCTGGGATCAATGGCTCACTGTCTCTCACTTGGGGTTCACAGCCTTGGTTGCAAATGCAGCTCTTGTAATGGGTTAAAAAAATCATCAGTGGCCTTGACCTAGTTATTCTGTGTTAATTTAAGAAACACACAACCAGACATTTTCCCTCTTCAATATTTTGTCATTTTTTGTTAGAGGAACTTTGCTGGAGGCTTTTCAGGTCTGGAGTATTACACCAAATACTTATAATGCACTAGAACATTAAACTGTATCACCCTAAAATAAACCGATCACTCAGATTTTGGGGGGACAGGACATTTTAATGACAGTTTACAGCAGTGAAAAGCTTCTTTTGACACAAATGAACTTGGATCAGGCCCCACATCAGATGAGCAGTGTCTGGGCCACTACAGATATTCAAAAGTTGTATATACAAGAACACAAATATCTTGCTGAATTCCATTACCAAGGATTTAATCAACTTGATTTTTATCCTGCTTTTATTTTTAGGCCCCAAAGACACAGCTTTCTCCCTGCCAGGCAAGAGAAGGCAAAGGGAAGTTTCTCTAAACCACATTTAGGTCCTCTAAAATCGCAGCAGAACAACAAAGCACTAAGCCCGTGCATCCTGTGTTTTACTATACACCCGAACTTTCTTAGGTCAGAGAAGAAGACAAGGGAATAGTACAGGCTCTGAAATCAAGCCCAGATTTTTCACTATTACATAAACTAAACAATTCACAGATGACACATTCTCTCATGCCTTGATGCCTTTCTCTGGATCCAAAAGATTAATTTCCTCAACTGGACTAAGCTTGTATTCCTTCATAGCTGTGCTTTCCCATGCTGCTGGCAATGGCAGATTGACTAGAATGAGGAGTGGCTGCTGCAGGGGAAGCATTACAGATAAAAACAAAAACACAAATGAAATGGATTTGTAGGATTCTAGAACACTTTGCTGCTAGGAGAAGCTGAAGAGCAGGGGAAAAAAAAAAAAAAAAGAAGAAGAAGCAAGGAAAACGATTAAAATTTTAAAACTCGGTGAATGTGTATGCATAAGAAATGGTGGACAAGAGAACACACATGTGAGACCTGGAAACAAAGCAAAGCAAAAAATGAAGTCATATGTGAGAATTTCTCTGCTCACTCAAAAGAAACAAAAGAAAATTCCTTTCCATATTACCACAAGAAAAGCCTGAAATTATCATCACAAATCTTGTACTTTAAAAAAGAAAGTACAGGACTAGTTTTGGATCACGGACATTTCCAATGAGCCATTTACTTCAGCATTTCGGCTGTTCATATCCACCGCTAGAGGCTTAGGAAGATGACACCAAATCTCACTACTGGAGACACCTTTGGCATTTTACACACGTAAAGACTGTGCTCAGTTAATGAAGATCTGATGCATCCATTAGGCTACTCTGAGATGTTAATTTCAGATGTGTGTTCGCCACCCCTCTCCAGTCTAGTCCAGCAACATACTACTTTGTAGCTCAATGCTTTCCCTGCTGTGTCTTCCTCCTCTTGCTGAATGCTTTCAGTCAATCGGTTTACTATTTCTAATTATTATTAACGGCAGTTGTTACGACAGGCCACTGAAGGCAGAACTTTTTTTTTTTTTTTAGTTCAGCTCCTTACAGGGAATGAAGCAACATGAGGGAAGGAAAGAGATCCACAGAGAATTAAGACTTCAAATTTTGAACATCCTAACAAACACAGTTTTCCAGTATTTGAACTGTGCTCTCATTCTCAAGTTAAACTGAAAAACTGTTGCTGTTGTGACTATCCATAGACTGTTTTCCCATCTTGCATTTTGTTCTTTGCTTCTGCTGTTTTCAATTGCCATGCCAAAGTTTCTCCTGTTTATTCTAATTGTTTTAGTGTGTCTGACTCTCATTGGTTTATATGTTTAGTCTTGTCCTGATTTAATATGAATTAAAATGCCAATGCCACGACCAGCCTGCAAATATGAGTCAGAACAGAAACTATTTAAATAATACTATGGATGGTATCCATCTGGTTTGATATCTAGATCATATAGAATAATGCTGTTTTTGTTTTCTACTATTATTGCTTGCTATTGCCAATGAAGTGTTGATTGTGATTGTGACCACAAATATGTTTTGTTCCTGGTATTATTAAGCCAAAAGAGTGTGGTTTACTGCATGTATGTACGTGAGGTTGTTTTGATTATACTAAATTCACTTTAGAAAACCCACATTCTGCCACTGCAGCGCTACAGGACAATGAGAACAGAATTTCCAATGAGAACAGTGTTTTAAAAGCAAACCACTGGGCCTCTTCCCTTTAAAAGAATTAAGGCACACTACCCTTTCTTCTGAATTTAGTTATTTCTCAAAATCACATCTGAATACTCTCTTCAACAGAAGGTCGCTGTCGTTTTCCTTTTTGGTCATTACATAAGACATAGCAAATTTCCAGTTGTAGATTTCCATTTCACACAGAGGTTACGCTTCTTTAAATCATTAGTTTACTGTATTGAGCAAAACCACTATGTGCTAGCTTTTATTTTGGTGCTGAATCTGCCTACCATATGTCCAATGGTTGCTCGAAGCTTATCTTTCTGATTTTCGGTACCTTGCCTCTACAGACCTAGGAATGTTCACCATTTACTGTCTGCCACTCTGAGGTTCTAGCTTTCCAGACAGGGGGCCAAGATTGTATTCTAAAAGGCCCACATGGTATTTTGCAGGTCTGAGTTATAACACAGTCTTGTTCAGCTCTGGCAGAGTCTCAATCAATATCATTATCTTCTAGGAAAGATAGACAGGCTTCAATGTCGAGTAGTGAATATGCCTATTAGACAAATGCATCCCAAAATGTGTCTGACCTCTTTTGTGTGACTCTCACTCCCAATTTAGTTTACTAAGTTTTCTCTAAATGGGTATCAGACAGGCATTTAACACGGTCACTGCTGCCCATGCCTTTTACAAACTAAAACATCAGCATAAATTACAAACTCATGAAAACCTGAAGGTCTTTCATCCCTGCTGAAATGAACCCTAGCTTTAAACCTAGAGCATATATCTGGGATTTAGAGGGGGCTGTAAAGACAGTCAAGAGATAACCTTCTGGTATCAACCATAATCCTAAACCTGGCAGTTTTTACCACATTAATAAAGCTTGCTTATTATTCCCTATTTCATAGCTTTGCTCTACACCTAGGCATATCCCAGCCTACAGTTTAGTGCCTTAGAGCAATTTTATCTGGATTTTTGTGAAACAAGATACATTTAAACTATGTCTACTTCGGTACTATATTGAGAATTTGGTCAGATTAAACTCTTGCTGGATAAATTTAAACCCACTCTTTTTTATTTTATTAAGTGCTTAAAGTCCGTGCTAGCAACAGAAAGAATGAGGCTGACCCTTCTTTTACAGTTGAGCAAATTAGCTTATCACTAATAAAAAGCCTTTCACTGCTCCTTAAAGTAGAGGCTAATAATGGTGAGTCAGATGCATTCTTGTGATACCATTTATACAATTTAAGAAACCCTCTCAGCTGATTGAAAAGTGAAATGTTTTTTCTTCAACCCTTTAATCTCAGGGTAACAGCCTCTATGACTACAACTCATAGTTTAATCTTTGGTTATAATATGGCCAATTAATATGGCTTCAAATAAATGACTGTATCTATCATTATTTGTTTGTTTACATGTCAAGAAGTCCAAAGCTGTGGCTGTCAGCAGTACTTAAACTGGTAGACAATTTTTTGATTCCTTTTTTCTCACATTTTAGAGACAGGAAAAAGATTGTCTTGAGGTTAGAGCACCATGTTTTATATTTCAATATAACATCACAAGCATCTGATAGCTCATTCACACATAATGTCAAGATCAGTTCTACAAGCTCTTACTCTGACTTCTAAGACAACTATTCTTCTTGGAAAGCTGCCAGTGTGTTCTTCAGAATGCATAAAGCATTAAATCTTTCTGACACAGGTTCTATGATTATTTAAGGGTTTTCATCATTTCTGCAACACGTCTATGCTTCAACTGTACTTACTCTTCAGCATATTCTTCTAGTCATGTTTTCTACAGTTTCTTGACCCGCAGGCTTTGATATAATTGTCTGCTGATTGAGTAATTGTTTATTTTACTACAGAATTCCCAGCAGGGAAAGCTGATGCAGTCCAGATACATATACTTTTCAATCCTATTTTAACCAAGTCTGCATATATAGTTTCAAAACAGATGTGTTTAAAATAGTGCAAATCAAAGACTGATTTGGGAGTTTACTAGGGCTGACAAGGTCAGACAGTTTAGGTTAGCATTTGCATCATTGCCAACTCTCTCAATTTTGCTTGAATTTTTCTTATATTTAGTATTCACTGCAAAACCCTGGGTGCTGGAACCAGGAACTTTCCTGAACTTATGTACTTCCTTTTTTTTTTTTTTAAAGTTTCCAAACCTTACCTTTAAAAAAAAAAAAAAAAAAAAATTACGAGACCCAAGTATCTAATTCTAAAAGCAAAACACCCAGAAAATTAATAAGAAGTAATTAAGACATTCCTTTAAAAAAGGACTTCATCACTTAAAAATCAGCTTTGGGGTGCAGAGGTGCTAAATTTTTGAGTTTCCTATTTCCACTTCCAATCTATTTGGATATGAATAGCTTGGGAGGCCTTCTCTATCACTCTTCTTTCAAAGTGTGCACATAAAATGTTGTCTGTAAGTAATCAACTTATAACCTACTTTTTTACAGAGCTAAGTCCAGTTTCTTGCAATGTTAAACTTTCTTTCTTTCTTTTCCAGCAGAGATGAGTGCTTTGAACTGAAAATGTGTTACAGTTGACCAGATTTATTTACTTTCATAAAATCGTTTCAAACTCCTCTGCTGATAAAGACTATTAGAGTTCACGATTTCTCATGCAGGTTACTACGAAATGCTGCTTTTCTGGCAAGGCTAACGCCGAGCCACCTATCACAGCTGAAAACACAAGCCTGTCTCTCTTCTCCCTAAAGTTACAGACAGCTGATCAAAGCTTCAGCAGACAACACGTTCAAACTTCTCCCCGTTCCCACAGTCTTCTTTCACAGTATTATTTGCAGGGCTGACATCACCCGGGCCCAGCCGCCCCCACCGGCGGCTCTGCTCCTTCCCCTGCCGCAGCCAATTCCTCGCCTCGGTTCCCTCTGCCCAGGGCCGAGAGCTCCCCGCCGCAGCACCTGGCGCCGACCCCACATCTCCCGGAGACCCGACAGCCTCTTTACTTGGCCCGGGACAAGAGGGGTGGGGGGCACCCCAGCCCTGCCTGCCCCTGGGAGACGCAATAAGTCTCTGCTCCGCCCCGGGGACCGTCACGCCCTGCGTTCGTTTGACCCCAGGGCCCCTCCGACCAGTGAGGACAGGAAATCAGCAGCAGGCCGGGGCCCTTGGGAGCCCCATAGGTACTAACCTGACCAGGTCGGTCATACACGATCCCACAACCACCACCTCGGCGGCCATGGTGCCAGGAAACGGGACAGCCCCAGGGCCCACAGTCTAGGCAAGGCGCTGCCCGGGCCTTGGACCCTGGACCCGGTTTTGGGGCCAAACCCCGCCGCTGCCGCGGCTTCGCCCGTTACCACGGGCGACGGGTGGGTAAGGTGGCGACAGCGGCGCCCGCCGGCCCTCAAGGGCCTTCGGCCGTGAGGGCTGCCCCTGACGAACGCCTGCTAGCAAGGGCGCCCCTTCTTCTCCTTGTCCTCTCCCCCGCCTCGTTCCGGCCGCGACGAAACGGCGGCACCACGCCAGCGCGGCGGGACAGTCAGTCCAGGCACTGCGGCGGGCGCCAATATCTACGCCTGGTGAAGACCCCTACAGCCCGGGGAGCGGCGGAGGCGCGCACGCCGTGCGGCGGTGCGCACGCCGGGAGCGGGTGGAC
>JAAGNO010020118.1:0-11674 GCA_033439905.1 Ceryle rudis
GTGTCAGGTCTTAGGCTGGACTTGATGATCTCAAAGGTCTATTCCAGCCTCTATGATAATTCTGTGTAATTCTATGTAATTTTTATTTCTTTTATATCTTGGATTTTGGCAAAAAGTGTGGTCCACTTCACTTGTTATCAGTCTCTTTCTATTCACATAATTAGTATGAATTTACATTTTTCCTGTAATTTAAACTTATGATTTCCCCCAGGCCATGTTGTTTGGATTGGGTTGTTTTTCCCTTTTTTCAGATTCTAACTTGTGTACTATAGTAGAGATAGCAGACTCTCCCTCATCCCACAGAAACTAGCCTGGCGTATGTGGGAGATCTTAGTGTTTATTTCCTCATTACATGTTCTCTCTTCTGAATTATTTTCTGTTTTTCACTGCAATCTATTTTTCATTGGCTCTTCTCTCATTAGTAAACATGAAAGATACCATAAAAAGGTCAAACTGAACTTTTGATCCCATCTTTTTTTTTTTTTTGTGAATTCAAAATTAGGCAAAATGAATTTGTCTGTCCTTAACTGAAAACTTCTTTTTAATACCTACATTAATAACACCGGGACCAAAAAAAAAAAAAAAAAAGTCGGGGAGAGTTTTAATCTGTAAAATGCATTGTCAAGTGAAATAAGCACAGTAAAATGTGGAAAGCAGAGAAGCAAGAGGAGATTCTTGTCATTTTCGTTTTGGTAACTGTGGAATTGACAGAGCCCAGAAAGGCCATAAAGACTTCGTTGTGTATTTCAAGCAAGTTTTAGAGCCAGATAGTTACAAGGCAAATTCATCTCAGTATACAGCCTCTGGAACAATGACCATAACATTCAATTAATAAGAAGTGACCGAAATGTCAAGACCCTCATAAAGAAATCATTCACTCATCTCGGTCATATCAAGAGATTTTTTAATATTTTTTGAGTCCAATAAATATAGGGCATGGAAGGAATTGACTTATTTATAGTTACCTTATTTCACAGTGATAGTACTTACCATCCATCCCATATGGCTGCAGAACTCCTCAGCGAGGAAAACGTGGAAATTACATGACCTGGGTCATTATACTTGCTACTAAAAAGAAGAAACTCAGGAGGGCTGGATGAAAAACAAGATCCAAAACCAGTTCTGGTGCTCTGCACTCTCTGCACGATATGTTAACATTATTTCTTTTGAATGTAACATTGAAATCCATTTAAGCACAGACATCACTGAAAACTCATAAAAACACCAACCTAAGAAGTCCCATACTGGTTGACCAACCCAATAATGTGTCTCAAACAGTGGCCATTACCAACAAGTCAGGGAAAGAGTTTAGGAAACAGCAATAATCTGTTCTTCTTTCCTTTCTTCTAGCGACTGGTGCTGCAGGCATTTCCTCCCCCTGATATTACCTTAGGGTCATCGTTTAGTTATCCTTCATAGACCTTTCTGCCACTGACTCGCGTAATCCCATTTTGAACCTGTTAATACTGTTTGCATCTAAACTTAATTTAGCAGTGAGTCATGCAGCTCAATTTCTTGTTGTGTGGAAAACTTTAAAACCTTTGGTTTTATCTGTTTTTAAACTTGCCATTGGATAAATTAGTTTGTTTATATGGTGAGAAACAATGATCAATTGTTCCTTATTCATCTTCTCCATCCTAGTTATGATTTTTATAAACCTCTTTTCCACTCCACACACGTCATCTGGAGCTTGTGTAGAAGCTGGAGCATCTGTAAAAACCTAGTCTGCTTAGCCTTTACACGGACAGATGCTGAGCCACATTTGCAACTATTCTTGTCCTCCTTTGGCATACTCCTAATTCTACTGTATGTTTTTGGAGGGAGCATCGCCAGAATTAAATCAACACATTTGTCAGGTGTGAAAAATATGCTAGAACTGAAGGACTCGAGGACATAAAATAATAGGTTTTGAGGCTTGTCTACAGATTTGATGAGTAGGTGGTTTGGGAGTTTGGGTGGTTTTAACTGGAATAGAAATGTGGGGGGTTTCCCCCTCTCTCTTCCTAAATGAATTCAAGCTGCTTTGCATTTGGACAAAGCAAGCCAGAACTTGCTCCAAAATAGGAATGTCCATTCATAGAGGCAATTAGAAGCAGTTTTACACTTAAAATTGTCTCCCTATATTGTTACGTGTTAATTTTTCATCCATCTGCAGATTCTCAGTTTCAGGCCTTTCTGCATTTCTTTCACAGAAGCACTGTGTAAATTAATTAGTGCAGACTGTGGATTGAAATCCATCAGTGCCAAAATTTAATTACCCTCAACACCAGTTGCTCCCTATCCACACATTGTGTGTACTATAATTGTCCATTCCTCTGGGATACACTTCTTGTCGTATGGGCTGCACATGTTTCATAGATTAAAACGTGTTGGAGGTTCTTGTTCTGGGAAATTTGTGTGGTCTGCAAACCACAAACATAAGCAGGACTTCAAAAGGTTTCAGTAGGATACGGTCTGCTCTAGCAGGTACACAGGTCAATAAACATCTAAGTAAGGTACTTAAGTTGATGCTAACTACTGTGTGTCTAAATACTCTGTATTTAGACAGAGTTAAGAGCTCAACTGCCTTCTAGAGTAGTAGTCTGAATATTCTTCACATCCTGAAATTCTCCACAGTTTGAGCTCAGTAATGGATGACTATTGTCCATTCAGTCCCACACAAACCTGTAACAGAACATAAACAAGCAAAATGGAAAACCTCACAGGTCTGTCTAGCAGTTGATGTTTATGGGATAGCAATATATCACTGGAATAAAAATTGTCATTGAATCAAATATTTTTCTTAAGCCAAGTGTCTAGAGTATATTTTCAGTTCACTTGAATGGTTTCTTCTGCAGGTTTGATGGATTACAGTTTTGATGGGCAAGAATTACAGACAGTACAGTATAAGCTAGTGGAACCCTTACTCGGTTCAAAGTGTTGGGAAAATGAAAGAGATCTAGTGGACAGTGAGCCAGGAGAGGGGCCTCAAGGGACCTGGATTTGATTTCTGATATTGCTGTCAACCTGTAGTATAGAGATAGTAATTTTTTACTTCTCCTGATTTTATCTGTTTTGCTCAGTTGCAATGTATGTGTAGGAGGCAATTATTTGTTATGCATTTGTAGTTTAATATGCAGTCCTCCTTCTCTCTTGGAAGCCTGCTTGTCAGATTCCCTACTGCAAATCAAATAACACAGGGATTTCCCAAACTTGCCTGCAAGACATCTTTACCCACTTTGTAATTTCATGGAATTAGTAAAATCAACTGTTAGCTGAAGTCAGCGGCAACTGCCCTTTTTAGCAGCTGAGGTGAGTGACTCCAGAAGCCCTTACTTTTTGACTTTTGTCATGATGTTACTTACTGAGTGGTGATTCCTTGGGCAGCTGTACAACCTAATGTCTCAGAGCTGCCAAGATGGAAGAGTCTTGCTCTTGCCTATGCACATTGCACCCTGCCCCTTCCTATTCATTCATTTCCATGCTGAGGGGAGGTTAACCCAGCAGCCAAGCTGGAAATTACTCAGAAGAGCTGGGTGGTTTTCTACTAGGTTGGGGTAGCATTCAGAAGAGTCCAGATGTCAAGTGTGTAGCATGGGAGCAGGGCAGGGGAGAAGACAGGCCAGAGCAGAGTGAGACTTCCCTTTGTTGACCACTGTAGGACACTGTTTGCTTGATGGCCCATGGAACCACATATTAATGAACTATTTTATTGTCTGCCATGATGTCTTGTGGACTGGAGCCTAGAAGCTTCTAAAACTCTCAGCTGGCACAACTTCTGTCTGAATTCTAGCAGTCTGTCCACTTACTGCTTTTACTAAGAGGCTTTACTTCAAATATTCTGTCCCCAATATATTCCTACTAAGTATGACACAGAGTAGTAAACATATTTCACTGATGGAGCAATGACTGTCTTCTGTAAAGATGGAGCAGTCTATTTTGGTGTTCTAGCACGCTGTTGTTCACTTTATCAACAGATTTTCCTTTGCATAGCTGCATATCATGTGACAAAGTTGAACTAATGGTCAGTTTTAAGTTTACTACCGGTGATTTCAACCTTGCAGCTACAAGAGGAAAGCTCTTGGATTTTTTTTTTTTTTTCATTATGATCTCTGTTGAAATATTTGAGCATTACTACAAATAATTATTTTTCTATAACCCAATGAGATCTTCCAACAAATAAAAAAGGCTCCCTGCAGTACTGACACCATGCAGATCTGTTTGCTTGGGGTTTTTTTTGTTAAACCAGGAGTTTTGTTACAATAGGATGCGTATTTTGGTTCTTGGAATACAGTAAAGAGAACAGGAAATTATATGTGCTGACAAAAGGATTTTGAAGTTTTGTTAGGAGGAAACAATTTTAGAGCCTCTAAAACTCCACCCATCTTGATATACGGTGTTTCAACTACTATCAGTTTAATGACGATGACTTACATGTTATGCAGCCTAGGCATGTTTTCTTTTAGAATAATCTTGTACTTCATATTTTCTTCCCTGGCTTATACACAAAATTGCAAGGATTTAACTAAATTAAAACCACTTCTATAAATGTTTCTGAAAAAAACTACTGTAGTCAATTTTGTTGTTGCATTCTGTGTTTTTTTTCAGCAGACAATTCTTCTTCCACTATGTAACAGAAACACTGTTACAAACTGAAGCTTCAAAGGCATGGTAATGATTTCAATAGTACAGAACATGTGGGTCCCTCCCTGTAGCAACTTCTAATAAGGAGAGGGTCTTTCTCAAACAGGCTTAACATATGTTCCTTATTAATCTGTTTTTCGTGAAATGATTTAAAGATGAATGATAAAGCCCTGTCAAGCACAGTGGAACAGAAGATTCACTCTTGTGGGTGAGGAATGGTCAGGAAGTCTGCTGTCTCAGGGCTGGGATTTCCCATTCATGCTGCATACGCTTGGCTGGGCCACTGGCCATTGTTTTAAGTGATATGTGCTGGCTTCCAAGCAAGGTGATTTTTTTTCTATGTCCCATTTACAGTACAAACTCTTCTTAGTGTATCTGGGATACTGGCCCATTGTGGCTTCCACAAATACAGGGGAAATTCCTGTTATATACCAGGAACAAGAAAGCTGAAGGCCTCTCAGTGACTGAAAATGGGAGAACCCTTGTTGAAGGCACATGAACTGTGAATCTGAGAGTCAACCCCACCATCTCCCTTATCTTGCACTGTGGGGGGAAAAAAAATAGTGTTGTCTTGGTCTTCTTTACAGTCTTTTCTTTAGGACAAAGCACGTCTCATGAAGCTGTGGTATTATACTGTGGAAGAATGAAGTGAGCTCTTTAACTTGATTAGCAAAGATAGCATCTGATATGAAACCATTTTCCTTGTTTTGGGGTGTCTGGTTTATCAAGGAAGCTGTACCAATCAAGGCACCCCTTCTAATATTATACTGTTTAAAAAAAAAAAAAAGAGAGGAACATCAAGTGATCTGGGGCTGAGGCTTCTAAGGAAAGGAGTTATAAAAGCATCAACTTCATTTAGCCAGTCTGCTGCTATTAGAGTATTGGGTTTGTCTTTTTGCCTTTAGTATATTCTTTACTGTACTCCAAAGAAGAAACCTGTGTGATAGAAATGAAAAAGACAGTAGAATAATGGGCAAGCAGTCTAAAATAGTTGGCTTTAGGATGTGATTGCTTATTTAATCTCACCTCTAACCATCTGCTCTCTCTGTCCTCACATGTCAGATAAACTCCCAGGGGTCACATCTGTCATCTGTTTTGGAGGTGTTGATCACATAGGACAAGGACATCAAATATAGAAAATATAATAAACTGGTCAATATAATGGTTGACTGAAGTTCAATTTATTAGAAAAATTATTAAAACTAGAAATACTCTCCTTATTTTGAGAATTACACTTCCATCTAACATAAAAGTCTCCTTACATAAAGGTGGGTCAGCCTCTTTACTTGTTTCCTACTTCCAGGTTTCCTTTTTAACGATGGTAGGAAGATCATGGCTGTGACAAGAGAAAGAGGAAACACAGAAGAACAGTTAGTAGGAGTTAAGTTTTCTCATGTTTAGAAATAGCCTCTGTGTGCAAAAAAAAACTGTCAGCAGATTTCGCTGATTTCAGTGATGGGTTTTGTTTTCTCAGTCCTGACCACCCCCTGCTCACCAGTCTTTCACAGGCATCAGGCATCTCTGATTCATTCAGCATCAACACTGAATCACACACTGTCATTAATCATTCTGTACCTTGAAAAGTGCTTATGCCTGTCTGTGGTGGGCAGAGCTTAGGCAGCAGGGACCAGCTCTGAGTTCAGTCCATCTGAAGTACACTAAAGCTTTATACTGATGTGTGTAAGAGGAAAGATAAGAAATGTAAGTTCTCCCAAATTGTTTGTGGTGACCTGCTGTCAGTTGTTCCAGAGAGATAAGTAAGAGAGAGTCAAATCTGAGTTCCACTCTGCAGGCGTAGTATGTGCACTATTGCCTGACTTCTGAAGTCAACTTTTTCGTGAAGTTCATGCCTTATAAGCTAGTGTGCACGCTTACCAGTGGGGAGCAGGATAGTTATGGGGTTAAAACACATAGCTAGCAGTCAAAGAGACCAGTGCTCAAATACCAGCCCGGCCATTACAAACTCATTATGCTATGAAATTCAAAGTTATGATTTTCTGTCATCACATCTCTTCTCTGGGTGGTGAAAGCTGAACAGCAGTGAAGACTCGAACCATTGTGTCACATAGTGAACCATGCTATGCAGGGATAACCAGACAGTGGAATAGTAAACACATCCAAATCTCATCTGTGTTACAGTGTCCACCAGTGGGACTGCAACTACACCACTGGATCCTGAATTTCAAGTCTTATCATTTAAGGAACATGCATCCTAAAGAATGGTACCATTTTTTCACTTATATTATTACATCAGCCTAAAATGGCATAGTGAATATCCAGATCATTTAGGCTTTCTCATATCCACTATGTTTTATAGAATAATACTAAAAAAATCTAGCATTTGGGCTTGTTGCATTCATCTCAGAATGACCATCATCCTCCTTCATTTGGATGCATAAAAGTAATTGAATGTGACTGTTCGCATTTTTGATATTTTTGTTAGCAGAAGAGTGATTCTTCTCTGCACAGTGCTGTCATGAATCCATGACTATGCTGTGGTCATTACATGTAAAATGGCAGACAAGAGCTTCTGTCACACTCAGATGTAAAGTAGAAGTGAAAAGAGAAGTTTAGTTGCAGTAACCTTTGCTGCTTCAGCTATCTGCACTAATCGGGTAAGGTGCTTGAATGCATCTGCCTTTTTTGTTTTAGTGATTTGCATTTTCCCGTGTCCCTTTGGTGTTTGGACCTGGGTGGACAGCTTGCCTCGTCTGAGGAGATTCTGTTCACTTTTTTCTGTACTGAAAAGAATGATGTACCACACCCTATGTCCTGATAAGAGCTGTCTTCCATCAGTGCAGCAGACCCCAAGGAGATATGGAGTTCCTGAGTGTCAGGTGGGAGAGAGGTGGGAGGGGTTATATCCAACCTAACCTGGTCTGGTTTAAAGTTTTGGACATACTGTAACTTTGATTAATGAACTGTTCTGCCCCAAATATTTCTTGGATGTCTACATTACCATTTTCAATTGTGCTAACTCAAACAAACCAGCAATCAATTAACTAGAATTACAGTATGACCAAAACTGTAGGCTATACAAAGCCATCGTGAAGAAACTGGCTTTCAGCCCAGTATCTGCTGATGATAGAACATGAAACAGCCTATTGATTCTGCAGCTTTTTAATTCCTGTATGAAAGTAAAACAATGCTATTTGCCTTTTCAATAGGAAAAAAAAAAAAAAGCAACTCATTTTCTTCGTTATCACCACTTAGAAAAAGCAAAGTATATTACATGAGCCAGTTCTTAGGCTTTAGAAAGAAGTACTTTGAGGACATTAAGAAAAGCTCCTGTTAGAGTTGTACAAACTTTGAGCTATCATAAAAGAAAGGCAAGAACACTAAATTTTAAACTGTGTTTGTATGTCCACCTGACAAAAATGTCGTGCAAGCTTTTGTTGATATTTTCAGCTTTCTAAACTTCTGTCACTTCATGTAGAAAGCCACTGGAGAAGGACAAAAGAACTCTGTTAAGCTTCTATGATGGTGACTAGAAGTTTATTGCTAATACTGTGATGTTTAGTGCCTTTCATCTGGACTCAGATGACAGAACTTTAAAATGTATGAAGATCTCATCTTTGACTTTAAAGTTTCTAGTATTCACCGTCTGAGGGGAAAATTGGGAAACTTGGAACTAACAGACACAAATGGCTTAAACAAAAAGAAAAGTAACAGCAACTGAAAAAGAAAAGTTTTCAAAAAGCTCTTCATTTTAATAAATCATCTGTTCTAGAGGAGTAGTTTCATGGTTTTTCAGTATGTGAGGGTTGCAAATACAAAAAGCACGCAGCAATTGTAAAAGCAACAACCAGTCCAGCTGCATTCCCTGTGCAGAAACTGAGAGGGACAACAAGCCATAAATAGTGGTGTCACCGCCCCTCTTTGCCTCAGTTAAGGAGTATTATTATTCTAAACACAAAACAAACTATTGCTTAGGCTCCAACTGAAAGTTTCAAAGCCTCATAAATCTGCCAGGTCAAAGCCAATTCACTGGAATTTTGGAAGGAACTTTTTTTTCTTGAGAGAAATACCCAGGGCTGATTTAAATTTCCTTTTACTACTTGTTTTAGCAGCATTGTCAAAAAACAAGGTGTTCTTCAAATGGAAGATTACAAATTTTCCTCTGATTAACCTTGTTCTCTGTATGTCTGTAATTTAGCACTAGCCTACTACAACAAGCACAAGCAGCACATCCGTGTGTATATCCCTCTTTGGTCTGGGGCTGCTGAGAACTCTCTTCAGGCAGAGATGGACTTGATGAGTGACTGCACATTAATTATTGCTGGGCTTTAGGCAGAACTGCCTAAGCTGTCATCTATAAGAACCCAGCCAATGCAGGTACATAGCTTGTAAACAGCTGAGTCCTCAAAAGGGTCATATTGGGTGACAAATGGGCAGGATGCAGCACATGAGCATCTCCGGTGCTTCATGATGCCCAGATGATTCAGTGCCATGAAACAAAAGCAGGTCTCATTATAAAGTCTATATGGAGCAGGGAGGGGCTTATACAATAACAGGATTGGAAACAGCTGGCACTGAGGAGAGTTGCTGGCTGCAAAATATGAAGAGGAAGGGGGTTATTACTTGTTTTATTAAAAAGGAAAGTCCTTCCATGAGGGCTCAGCAGACAGCTGAGGCAATATTCAGGAAAGTCTACTCAAAAGGAAGGATGGATGTATGCACTCCCTCTCTGATTGCCCTTTCAAGAGTATTTTTTTTTTGGTGCCACTTTTTCTGCTTTGTAGTATCTTCATAGGTGGAAAGGGATGTGGTGCAGATCAGAAATTACATTTTCTTCCTCCCGTTTTTTAGCCTATTTCTCTTCTATCAGTCCCTTCCTGCTGTAATATTTAAGTGTCTTCTTTCTTGCATTAAAATTGTTCTACATGGAAAACCTGCTTGCAACAAACCCTCTTGCAGCACAGTGTTTTCTAGGCTCACTATTTTATCTCTGTAATATGTGGTGATATAATTTGTTAATATGCAAAAGGAAAAAAGATGCATAATAGGAGATAAAATCTGAGGTTCTCTTTCTTTCTCTGGACCTTCATTTGATTTTCATGGTTACTTCTGAAATCCTGTTCTGCTTCTGTGCAAACAAATTTTGCCTGGAGCATCAATGAATGCAGTGATAGAATAGTCATGTTCAGTCCAAGATTCCCTCAAGAACTTAAAAAATGCGAAAGGTGGCAAAAGAGTAGGCTGTAGAGTGAGAGAAATTGCTTGAGATATTTGATATTGTAGGACAATCCTCTTCTTTTTTTTTTTCCAGTTAAATATTTTTCTCCAGATGGGAACAACTGCCTCTAACAAGCATTTGGCTTTTTTTTTTTTTTTTTTTTTTTTTTTTTTGTGGAAGCATATGATACAAAATACAGGTCAAAATACATGGTCCTGGACCTAAAGAAAGGCAACATAAAACTGGGGTGGATTTTTTTGTTTGTGTATTGGGTTGGTTGGGGTTTGGTTTGGTTTGGGGTTTTGTTAGTTTGGTTTCTTTGTGGGGTTTTTTTTGGTTGTTGTTGTTTTGTGGTTTTCTTTGTGGTTTTTTTTAATGAAAAGAAGAAAAAAGTAGAAGAAAAGACTACATAGTTCAAACAATTAAGGGTAGAAAATATATATGTTTGCCTCTGATGTGGATTTAAATAAAGATGTTCCTTTGCTTGTTAATGACTGTCAAAAGGGACTTCATATGAGAAACATGCTGAAAAAGTGTTTCTTTGTCTACCATGCACATGACCTGTGTGGTAGGCGAAGAGAGATCTCTGTGACTTATTTGTTTTTATACAAAGAAACAAACAACAGTGTCCACATCAATAGGTATTACTTTCCAATGAAACAGTTTGATGTCATACCAGTCCATAAAATTCAGAAAAGTATTTGTAATATCTATTGTCCATAGCAACATGTTGTAGTTAAAACAGACATTCACTCTGCAGATTATAAATAAATAAATAAATAAATAAATTTACAGGCTTGCCAGCCTTGTTTATCTTTTTGTCTTTATTATATCAGCTCTGGGACTCTGTTTTGCCCCTGGCTGTCCCTGCACATTTGGACTTGTTCCTCTACCAGGACATCTCCTGACCTTATTATCATGCACTCTTATTAAGGGGAACTCTGTGCAGCAGTGTGCAACACTGATACGGTTGTCTTCTGGGAAGCACAGCTGTGAGGACCTTCCTTCAAGTTGTGTTAGGTATCAAAGCAAATTTAGCCTTTGGGCACAAGCACTCTTGGTTATTTTTTTTCCTAGATAAACCGAGAAGTCTTGTGCAACTTATAGCAGGGTCTTGTAGGTGAAAAGAAATACATAGCTGGAGGGATGTCAGATCTTTTTCTAGCAGTATTTGTGTCAATAAACCAGCTTGAAACTGTTTATAGCATTGGCAACGCTATCATTGGCTGAATTAGTCACAGCAGCAAAGCTATCTGCTCACCTGTAGAGGGTCTTCACAAGACAAACTTTTCCTATAAACATCATGAGGTTTAAGAGGAATTACTTTATCTACTAGTAAATTCTATAGATTTTTATAGACCCTAGAGCTTCAATTTACTTTTTACTATGCTTTGCAGAACCAAGGTGATATCTGTCTGCTAGGCCCTTTGCTTAGCCTTTTTTCCAGTAGCTGCTGCTAACTGTTCAGTCTGTGTGGATGAGTCTGTGGTCATTTGCTGGAAGGCACCAGAGGTCAGTGGGGCTCAGGAATACTGCCTCCTTTCAGTACACTTCCCAGGGTGATTGCTTCTCTTGCTTAGCCAATCATGTGGTTATAACCCCATCAAATAATTGAACAAGAATCTAGCTCCACAGCATAATTTACAAATTCTTCTAGATCAATATTTTTAAAATTTTCAATCTGTTTCAAATTTGTGGGCCCCTGTAAAGTGAATCTAAATCAACCAAAGTAAACCTCCTTTCCTCAGTTATCTTTCAAGGTCTCCTAAAATAGACCATAGGTAGAAGACCACTGATCAAGAAAAAAATACCTCTTTTCCGATTGTAATTTAAGCTGCATTTGCTCAAAGATTCGGGACACACTTAACATCACTT
>JAAGNO010020119.1:0-13574 GCA_033439905.1 Ceryle rudis
CCTTTCCATCAGGCAGCTTTCCAGCCACTCTTCCCCAAGCCTGTAGCATTGCCTGGGGTTGTTGTGACCAAAGTGCATGGCCCAGCACTTGGCCTTGTTAAACCTCATCCCATTGACCTCAGCCCATCGCTCCGGCCTGTCCAAATCCCTCTGCAGAACCTTCCTACCCTCAAGCAGATCGACACTCCCACTTAATTTCATGTCAGCTGCAAATTTACTGAGGGCACATTCGATCCCCTCACCCAGGTCATCAATAAAGGTACTTAAGACTGGTCCCAAAACTGAGCCCTGAGGGACACCACTTGTGACTGGTCACCAGCTGGACTTAAGTCCATTTACCACCACTCTCTGGGCCTGGCCATCCAGCCAGTTTCTAACCCAGTGAAGAGTCCTCCTGTCCAAGCCATGAGCCACCAGCTTCTCCAGCAGAATGCTGTGGAAAACAGTGTCTAATGCCTTACTGAAGTCCAGGTAGACAACATCCACCGCTCTTCCTTCATCCACTAGGCAGGTCACCTGATTGTAGGAGATCAGGCTGGTTAAACAGGACTTGCCCTTCATGAACCCATGTTGGCTGGGCCTGATCCCTCTGTTGTCCTGCACTTGCCGCGTGATCACCCCCAAGATGAACCGTTCCATAATCTTTCCTGGAACCGAGGTCAGGCTGACAGGCCTGTAGTTCCCCAGATCCTCCTTCCTGCCCTTCTTGTAGATGGGTGTTACGGTGGCAAGTCTCCAGTCATCTGGGACTTCCCCAGCTGACCAGGATTGCTGAAAAATGATAGAGAGAGGCTTGGCAAGTTCCTCTGCCAGCTCCCTCAGCACCCTCGGGTGGATCCCATCCGGCCCCATAGACTTATGGGTGTCCAGTTGGCTTAGCAGGTCTTTCACTGCTATGTCCTGCATTGTTAGGGGATTATTCTGATCTCCATCCCTGTCTTCCAGCTCAGGGGACTGAAAACCATGAGGGTAACTGGTCAGACTATTAAAGACTGAGGCAAAGGCGGCATTAAGTACTTCAGCCTTTTCCTCATCCTTGGTAACAATGTTCTCCCTCGCATACAGTGAAGGGTGGAGATTCTCCCTGGTTCTTTTTTTGTTGTTTATATATTTGTAAAAACACTGTTTATTCTCTCTGCAGCGGTGGCCAGGCTGAGTTCTAGCTGAGCTTTTGCCGCTCTAATGTTCTTTCTACACGACCTAACTAAATCCCTATACTCTCCTTCAGTAGTCTGCCCCTTCTTCCAAAGGTGAGAGACTCTTCTCTTTCTTCTAAGCCCCAGCAAAAGCTCCCTGTTCAGCCAGGCCGGTCGTTTTCCCCACCAGGTTGTCTTATGACACATGGGGACAGCCTGCTCCCGAGCCTTTAAGAGCTCCTTCTTGAAAAGAGTCCAGCCTTCCTGGACCCCTTTGCCCTCTAGGACTGTACCCCAAGGGACTTTTTCTCAACCAGTGTTCTAAACAGGTTGAAGTCTGCTCTTGGAAAGTCCATGGTAATAGTTTTGCTGATCCCCCCCCCTCCTTACTTGCCCAAGAATTGAGAATTCTATCACTTCATGGTCACTAAGCCCAAGACGGCCTCCAACAACCCCATCATCCAGCAGACCTTCTCTGTAAACAAGAAGTCCAGCAAGGCACCTCCCCTGGTGGGCTCACTTACTAGCTGAGTCAGGAAGTTATCTTCCACACACTCCAGGAATCTCCTGGACTGTTTCCTGTCTGCTGTTATATTTCCAGCAGATGTCTGGTAAGTTGAGGTCCCCCACAAGAACAAGGGCTTGCGATTTTGCAGCTTCTGACAGTTGTCTGTAGAACAATTCATCAACCCCTTCATCCTGGTTGGGTGGTCTATAACAAACTCCCAGCAGGATATCCACCTCATTGGCCTTCCTTATCTTTACCCATAAACATTCAACCGGTCCATCACACTTATTGACCTCCATACAATCAAAACACTTCCTAATATAGAGAGCCATCCCCCCGCCCTTTCTATCTTGCCTATTCCATTTGTAGATCTTATAGCCACCCACTGCAGCACTCACTCATGAGAGTTGTCCCACCATGTTTCTATAATGGCATCTACATCATAGCAGTCGTGGTGCACAACGTCTCCCAGCTCCTCCTGCTTGCTTCCCATGCTGCGTGCATTAGTGTAAAGGCACTTGAGCCAGGCTAACCACTTAATTCCTAACAATGGCCTGCCACCCTTAGGCTCAACTCTAGCAGTACTAGTTTTAATCCTTTCCCCCTTCAGACCTACTTTAAAGCCCTGTCAATGAGCCCAGCCAGCTCATACGCAAGGATTCTTTTCCGCCTTCGAGACAGATGAACTCCATCTGTTACCCACAGACCCTGTGCAGTGTGAAGCTCCCCATGCTCAAAAAACCCAAACCTCTGTTAGTGGCACCAGCCTCTCAACCACATGTTAATCAGGTGGGTCTTCCTTCCTCTTTCAGTATTCATCCCCGCCACTGAAGGGATTGAAGAGAACACCACCTGGGCTCCTGCGCCCCCAAGCGATCGCCCCAGGGCCCTGAAGTCTTTTTTAATTGTTCTCAGGTTTCTCTCCATAACATCATCATTACCAACCTGGATAATCAGTAGAGGGTAATAGTCGATAGCCATACCAGACCAGAGAGTTCCCCAGTAATATCTCTGGCCCTGGCCCCAGGGAGGCAGCAGGCTTCCCTATGGTGTGGATCTGACCAGCATATGGGGCCCTCAGTTCCTCTCAGAAGGGAGTCACCAACTACACTTACCTTCCTTTTTTTGTTAGAGCTGGTCCTAATGTGTGGGGGAGACCAACTTACCTTGTGTGACTCCCCTGCTGGACCTTCATCTCAATCATCGTTTGTTTGTTCCTCAATTTCTGGACTCCCATACCTGTTGTGCAAGGACAACTGTGAAGGGGAGGGAGGCCAGGAGGGGATTCTCCTGCCTCTCCGAGCAGGGACCTGTTTCCACCCTCCCTCATTTCTTAGGTTCCCTTCTTTTACCTGATGACAAGGAAGGAGAGGTTCCTCTCCTTCTAATGGAGCCTCCGCCTGCTGCCCTGTCCTCAAGGACAGTAGGACCTGACTCCACCAGTCTACCTCCCTTTCACATTCCCTTATTGTCCTCTGCCTTTCAACCACCTCCTGTAGTTCAGCCAGCAGGCTGAGATCATTCACCTGGTCCCAGCGGACACCAGTGTCATCCCCGTCATTCTCCGCCAGCAGTGCCAGACTCCAGCATTCTCTGCAGCCAGAGGCCTGGACACCTGCGTGCTTCTGCAGGACTTCTGTCTGGGTCACCACATTTTTTTCTGTCAGGAGCTTTTGTCCAGCTCACAACCATCTCTAGTCCTGCACCTGCCCTCTTGGGTTTGGGGTTTTTTTAATTATTTATTTACTCTGTTGTGTGTCCTCCCGCGCGCCCTACTGGTCGCGATCTAAGCGCCGTTTCCCGTTTCGCCGCGTTTAAGTCTCCCGCGGGTTCTCCAGGAACGCCTCTGTGACGTCACCCTCTCGGCCTCTCCCGCGAGAGTTGCCCAGTCCTGCCGGGTCTCTCCTTTTCCCGGGCTTCCCTGGGTCAGGAACCCCTTGCCCACCTCAAAAACCTCAAAAAAGGGAAGAAGAAAACCCCTAGCGCTTCGGCACGGGGTTTACCGGTGCCGACGCCGCTGTCTCGCTGTTCGCGGTCTCGATTACTGGTCCTTTTAAGGCAAATGGGGCACCCTTTAATAAGGGGGTTTTCAAGATGGGTTCAAAGAGTTTCTTATCAGGACTTTAGAAGTTGTGTGAAAGCACACCTGGCTGTGTGGCCGGTTCTAGTGAACACTGCCAAGCCTCAGATGATACACTCTTTTCTGCAACGCTGTTTTACCATCGCGGGCAGCAGAGGAGGGATATTCTGTCTTCAAAGCTCCTGAAGGCATGCCCACAAGGAGCAGGCGCTCCTTGAGCTGGTGATTCATCGGTGTTTTGCAAGATGACACTCATGCACTCTTAATTGTTTAAGATTAAGCGTATGCTATCTCCGCCAGAGTCCTATATTTTCAGCAGCTGGTGCACCAGCCTTTCCCCCCTTTTTGCCCATATGCTTTTTCTGCATCTTGAAATCTGGGCTGGGTAAAATCGCACTCCGTGAGAGTGTGATGAGACGCCCCTGGGGGCCCCTTTGCTTTGTGAGTTGCTGGTGGCTCTCTTGAAGTAGGGAGCCCAGAACTGGACACAGTATTCCAGATGTGGCTAGGGCAAAGTAGAGAGGAAGAAGAACGTCCCTTGCCTGCTGGCCACACTCTTCTTAATGCACCCCAGAATCATAAGCACTTGCAGCACCAGTGGCCACACCACAGATGCTCGCACTGCAGGCAGCTCTTTGGCAGGCACCTGCACCAGAGCTTGCTGCTGGGGGTCTATGATGCAGAGCTGCACCAGGAGCTTGTACAGCTCTTTCTTCATTGGCTGTAAGCATTCCCATGCCCATCCCAAGCAAGTTAATACAACCAAAGACAGAACAAATTCTCCTCAGCTCTTCCTTTCCCTGGCCCCTGTTTTCTAAGACACCAGAATATCTCAGCTGGGGTGGGGTGTTCTGATCACTCCTCCTCAGTTTCTAAATCCACCGAGGAAAACACCTGGGATAAAAAACTTGCAAATACCCCTCACAGACTTGTGATGGGCCAGCCAAGCACAGAGTTTTTCTTCTATGTTCTTTCTCTGGAATTTCTCACTGAGACCTGCTGACTGTAACAAATGTTTTGCACTAGGAGGTGCTGGTCCATAATGATCCCAGTATGAAAGGCACTCGTGTTCTGTAAGGTATGATTAAAAATGCTATTTTTTAGAGCTGGCACTCTAAGAAGAGAATAGCACAGATAATCTTACATCCTTTTAGATGCTGGGAACCCTGAGCAGTGTAGCACGTAACAGGACTCCAACCCACATACAGACACGGTCCATAGCAGAGATTCTCCCCTTTTGCTCTTTCAAGTTATTTTAAGTTTTTTTTGTAGAAGGAAACAAGTCTGTTGTTCTCATGAGAACATCTTGCTGCACTGTTCAATACGGGCAGAGCTATGCAGGTGGTGTAATTGCAGGTGCTGGTGGGAGCTGCCTTCAGGCTTCTCTGTAAGGCAGAGCTGGTTGAGTTCCTCCTGCAGCCAGGGATCTGTGTAGCACACCGCAGGCCTGAAGGCCACAACATACATACAGCACAGGCCTCGGCATGCTTGGGTTCTGTCTGTTCATTAACTGCTCGATGTACAATGGACTTCCCTTTAGGATCACTACACTGACTTCCTCTCAGAAAAATGGTAAGATGCCTAAACATGCTGGAGGCTTTCAGACCTAGTGATAAACTTGATCTCTCTGTTTTGGAGTAAGAAAGCAATTTATCTGGTTCATGCTTTGTTCCTATCCTGGCAGAATGGGGAGGATAATTGGAACAAAAAGGTAAAACCTGATGGATTGAGATAAGGAGAGTTTAATAGGACAAAATAAGGAGAGAATATGTAATAATAAAAGGATGTATAAAGCGAGTGATGCACAATGTAATTGCTCCCCACCCAGAAACAATTCTAAGCCTGTTTCTCAGTAGTGATCCCTCATGCCACTGAGCATGAAGTCATATGGTATTGAATATCCCCTGGGCTAGTTCAGGTCAGCTGTTCTGGCTGTGCCCCCTCCCACTGTGAACATTAACTCTTTCCCAGCCTATCCCAGGAGCACTGCCCATGTTGGTCAGGGGGCAAGGTGTAAGATGGGAGGGGGGTGCATGCCCGGAGCTAATGCAGCAAAAACCCTGAAGGCTGCCATCACCCCTATGTAGACTGTGCCATCTCTCAGTATACCTGAATGTCCCCACCGGTTACCTTCTGCTGCAGTCCAGCTGGGAAGTTGTGCTGAAATTTGCCTTGGGTGGTATTTAGTTCAGCATTAGTTGCCTGAGTCTTGAACATAACCTTTCAAGTCTTGGGAAGGCCCCTCTTCTTGACAGGCACTTTCTCTTCATGACTGGGCAGGCAGAACCTTTCTGCAAAGGCAAGTGTTTTCTTAATCACAATGGAAAAATGCTTGCAGTTGCAAAGAAAGCAAATGCTAGACATATTCTCCTCCCCTTTCCACACTTCGCCAGGAGCAAGGAGTCCATTTTGAGTCAGATAGCCATCTAAGATGGGGGATAAGGCAGTATAAGACTCGTTCAGAGGACCAGGATGATGCCTGGCAAGAGATCTGGTGAGCTATTCTAAAGCTATTCTACCTCACCAGCAAGGACACCCAGGTCTGAAGGACCTGAGTTGACAGATGCCTTTTTCATTTATTGTATTAATATTGTTCACACCTGCACCACCATAACCCAGATAACATGGTTTGATTTACCTACAACTGTGAGTAGGTAAATCAAACAAAGATTCACATTTTCGGTAATTTCCCTGATCTTTTTTTGATCAGGCATTGAGAAAAGGCATAGAATTTGAATTGATCTTAATTGAACAGATCATATGCAATGAGCTCATTTATCTCATTGGTGTCTTGTGAACTTTAAATAAATCTCTGTGCTTTCCATATAACTGTGCTCTGCCCCTGTGTACACCATCTTCAGCCCATACTTTAAAGCAACCATTTTTACCTTTTGGTGCAGAGGTTTCACCTCATTTACAGTGCATGTCTCATCACAAATGGCAACATCTCATTATTGCTGAACTGCAGGAACTGTTTCTGGTTAAGAGCTCTTAGGCTGCTGTAAGATAGATCCTCTCACTAGAGGAGCTGTGTCTTCTGTGTATTGGGCTCACCTCTCCTCTGGAAGGATGTGCTTTGGCTGGTAACTTCCACTTCTGGCCCACATATGGTCTTATCATCCAAGAAGCTGTTCTGCAGCCTTGTCTCACAGGATGTATTATGCCTGCTGCTTTGTGTTTGGATTGAGAAATTTATAGAAGAGATCAGAACTGATAAAAGAGAATTAGTATCAGATGAAACTCCTAGGCCCTTCCCTTCCTAGGATATGTTGTAATCCATGCCCCAAACCAGTCCAGCCAAAACCGGTAGGCCTGCCCTAGTGCAGGCAAGGCTCTTAGTGTGGGCAAGAAAAGCAGGTGACAGAGCAGGAGGGAAGGAGTGACAGGAGCCTTAGGGCAGCCTATGGCCAAACTAGGTGCCATCATTTGGCAAGAAGTTTAAGACTGCAAAGTTTGTGGAGATGTCAGGAGCGCAGCACCAAGCTCTTGAGGCTGTATCTCCCCTGAGATGTTCTCAGGCCACAGTCCCATGCACCCACCCCAGCACAGGGTGGCACCATCCCCTCTTCAGATGCCTCCACTGTGTGAGGTGGGATCCCATCCCTTATGAGCCTCTGCAGAATATCTTCCCTCAGGGAAAGAGGGGACCCAAGCCCCAAATAGGCTCCCTCACTAGGATTCTGGGGAAAGGGGGCCTGCAGAATCTGGGGCAGAGGGGAGTAGTCAGGGTCTCTGTGCTAGACCTTCTCATGCTGCACCATGACTGTGCCCATGCCTACAGCTGGCCTGATGTGGAGCAGACCGTGGGCTCCTGAGCTGGGGACAAGTGGGACCTTCCATCTCCTCCAGTACAGCAGTGGCTCCATGATGGTGATGCCCTGCTGCATGTGGGATCATATCCCCTGGGTGAGTCAGTCCATCCTAAAGAGCTCCCAGACTGTGGAGCAAATTCATCACAAATGGAAACATCTCTTATCTCTGTGGAAATGTGTAAGAGCTGCTGCCACATGGAGATGCTCCCACAATCCCAGGGGATTGCCTGTGTTGATCCCGCCCTGCCGTAGGTGCTGGCACAGAGTCTCCAGGCACCCTTGATGTCTCCCAGCACAGAACGGGCCCACACAAATCCTGCCCCCATTCCCCTCCCCTCGCCCATGTGTGGGAGGCTGCATTTGTGGAATAAGCCTCAGCTTGAAAGCAGACACAGTGAAGGCAACAGCAACTCAGGAGCCATGTGGCAGGTCATTGCCCGCTCCCTGGGCCGGGCGAGCACCCATGGCTGCCAGAAGCAGCTGCCCTGGACCAGCCCCACACCTGCAGCCCCGCGTCGCTGCATCACTGCATGGACTCCCAGGACAGCCTCTGCCCGCGGCCTCTCCTCCACTGTCCCCTCCATCCGCCTCTCGCCCGCTGCCCGCAGCCTCTTCGATGAGCCGCTGGCCATCGCCGTGCAGGGCCTTGACCCGTGGCAGCAGGTCACGCTGCGGACGTCCTTGCGGGACGAGGCAGGTGAGCTCTTCCAGGCCTGGGCCCGATACCAAGCGGGCGAAGATGGGGAGCTGGACCTTGCCCATTGCCCCGCGCTGCCGGGAGGCAGCTTCTCCGGCCTGGAGCCCATGGGGCCGCTCTGGGCTTTGCAGCCCCAGAAGCCCTTCTGGTATATGGTGAAGCGGGATGTGCAGAGCCCCTTTCTCCTGCAGCTGGAGGTGTTTGAGGGCCACAGGGATGCCCCTGGGAAGCTCCTGGCGCAGGCGCAGCACGAGAGGGTGTTCCTGCGGGACGGGGTGCGGAGAGTGCCGGTGAGAGAGGGGAAGATCCGGGCGACACTTTTCCTACCCCCTGGTGAGTACTGGCTGTGGCCGTCCTGCTTTCTGCATAAACCAATATTTTGTGACTGCAAACTGTTCCCTGACCTCTATAAGGAGGAGCCCATGAAAGCCCCTGTCCTTCATCCCTCCCTTACTCCTTTCCTCCCTATCTCCCTCCTTTCCTGCTTCCTTGTCTCCCTCCATCCCTCCCACTCCACTGATCAGCCTGACCATCATTCCCAATTGACCTGGCCATGCAGGTGCCAGTACATGGTAGCAGAAGTAGGCAGAGGAATAACCCTTCTTGCCAAGAGCTTCAGGTTACAAACATGGAGAAATGCACAGCAAGGAGAGGTGAGCGTGCTGGGGTGAGTGCTGGAGAGGAGCAGCTGCAGAAGAGAGTGGTGAAGAGGAGCTCTCTACTACTCCTTGGAAGTTCTTCTCACTGCAAGGGTTTGGGGGCCCTTCCCTCTCCCCCAAGCACAGTAGCCACTAACTATATGGTGACCACGGTCCACCATCTCGGGGGTCCTGTGGACATCATCAGTTTGTGAAAGGGGGAAAGACAAAGATCTCAAGAACATTTACAGGGGTGAAACCTTTCCAGCAGGAAAAGCCAATCGTTTAATTGCTCCAGAAAAGATGCAGAGCACCTTTCTGAGGTGTAAAAGTTGCCCAAGACACCACTAGCTTCAGTGTCTTCTGGGCAGCTACACGGAGACTTCCCTGACACAGTCCAGGGTGCGGGAGGGCTGATTTCCTAGGCTCAGCATCACACCAGCAGCCAGGCCAGGGCTCCCTCCTCTGCCTCACCTCTACCCCCACCTGCTGACCAGGAGATGGAAGGAGCCACCTGCATACATTTTGTATCCCAAACGTCCTGGTGCCCCTCAGCTGAAGCGCTGACAGGAGCCAAATCCTGCTGCATTTCCTCCACGTCCCCCAACACGCTCTTTTTGTGTGTGTCTTAAAATGATAGGCCCTTGCCACACTTCCTGGCACTTTGAGTTATTTCCTAGGTACAGGATAGAAGGAGTTTTTTCTCATCCTGCTGCCACTACAATCTGCAGCTTAACAAGATTCAAAGCTTAGTCTGTAGTCAGCATTTCTGTTACACAGTTCCATTTGGAGATGTGGAAATCTGTGGAAGAAAATTTTTACAGTGAGGGTGGTGAAACGCTGGTACACATTGCCCAGAGAGCTGGTAGAAGCCCCATCCCTGGAAACATTCCAGGTCAGTTTGGACAGGGCTCTGAGCAACCTGATCTGGTTGAAGGTGTCCCTGCTCACTGCAGGGGGGCTGGACTAGATGACCTTTAGAAGCCCCTTCCAACCCAAACCAGTCTGTGGTTCTGTGATGATGCCCAAAGAGATGAATTGCTGGTTGGGTAGATCCCACTTATCACTTTTCAAGGGATCCCAAATGTTCAAAAGATACAATACGAACACAAATGCTTCCAGTTCCTAATTCGGTAGTGTGACATCTATTAAATCATGATACCTTGAGGGTTTTTACAGTGCCAGGTGAAGTGGTCCTCGTTACGGGTCTGCTTACTGGGAGGAGCTGGGAAAAGACACCTTCACTAAATAGTCTCTGCCTGTTGGCCCTAAGCACAATGAAGAAATAATGCAGATACCTAAATCAATTCAGGGTTTGTACCTTAACCAACTCCTGAGCCTTTCTTCCTCTGCAACTCACTCCAGGACTTCTTTAGCTGCTGATGCCACACAGCTGGGTCATGTCCTTTCCACAAATGATGCTCCTCTGCAGTTCCTGTTGTGTTGCCTTCTAAAGCAGAGAAACCCTGCAAGGAGACGTTTCACGCACTCCTGCTCTTTGTCTTGTCTGCTCCAGGAGAAGACACCTTTCCAGGGATCATTGATATACATGGATACATTGGAGGTCTTTTTGAGCACAGAGCCAGCCTGCTGGCCAATCACGGGTTTGCTACACTGGCCCTGGCTTATTTTCAGTATGAGGATCTGCCCCAGGAGCCAGTTGAACTCCACCTGGAATACTTTGAAGAGGCAGTGAACTATATGCTGCAGCACCCACAGGTAAGAGCACCCTCATATCCCCCTGGGTTCCCCTGGGAGTACTTCTTCTCCATTGTGCCCATCACTTTGCCTGAATTACCTCTGGAGGAAGCTGCTGAAATACTCACCTGTCATGGCTGGCATCTGCCAGGAGTTTGAGTGTCTGAATGCTAGGAAAGAGGAAAGGTCAAAGAGATATGCACTGGAAGGGTGGTGGAGAGCTCACAAAGCACTCTGCAAGAGACAGATAAGACACAACAAGGTGGGAAGGCTTAGCAGGAGAGGACCTTGACGAATTGACACCAAATGTCCTCCTGCGGTCTCAAAGGTGAAAAGTAAAGAGCATCTGCCAGAGTTTAATAACTCTGAGATGGTCAACAACCCATCCTCAAATTGGTGAATCATGTTCCCCCACTCTTGGCTGATGTCAGTACACCAGAGAACACTATGAAAGGCAGCATTTTGAAGGGGGGAGGGGGGTTGTGGGGGGTGGCACTTGGCACTTGTTCAGAACAAAAACTAATCATCGCCTCCTTCATGGTATTTCGCAAACTGTCAGCATTATGCAGTGTCCCTCTCCATGAACGAGCTGTTGTGTTTTACAGCTCAGTACTGATGGGGATTTCCTCCTATCTACCAGGTGAAGGGGCCAGGAGTTGGCCTGCTCGGCTACTCCAAAGGAGCTGATCTGTCCCTTGCCATGGCTGCCTTCCTGAAGAACATCACAGCCGTTGTTTCCCTCAATGGCTCTGTGGCCAGTGTAATTATTCCTCTCTGTTACAAGGATAAAACCATCCCTGCTTTGCCTGCTGACGAACAATGGGTTAAGGTCGTGGATTCCAATATTCTTGATTGTTCTGACCTCCTTCTTGACCCTTTTCAAGCCCCTGGCAACCAAAGCCTGATCCCATTAGAGAAAGCTGAAGCACAGTTACTATTCATTGTTGGACAAGATGATCACTTTATTAAATCTGAGTATTGTGCTACTGAAGCCTGCAAGCTTTTGCAGGCTCAAGGCAAGGAAAATTTTCAGATTCTGTCTTATCCTGGAACAGGGCACTGCATTGACCCTCCCTTTTTCCCTCTCTACTCAGTAGGACACCATCCCATTCTTCACAAGCGAGCAGTCCTCGGTGGGGAGCTCAGGGCTCATTCTAAAGCTCAGGTTTATGCTTGGCCACAGATCCAGGCCTTTTTCAACAAATATTTAAATGACAAATAATGTGCCAAAAATAATATGCAGGAAAAAATGACCAAATCTGATAAATTCTTTTACATTCATTAGGTCAAGCCTTGTTTGGTTTGGTACGACTACACTCTTTTCCATGACTTTGTACATCCGTGACTCAGAAAAGTTTTGAGTTTGCCTTTTCTGTTTTTCCCCGAACCTCTGGCCTCAAGTATCAAGACAAGGAATGGCAAATAGATTTGCATTAGCCCTTGATAAAGTAGATCATATGCAAAATGCAGTTATATTTCTCAGACACTTTCTATTCTTCTTGACTGTACTTCGCCTGTCACTGTGTCTCCACATGCAAACGTGAGCCATTCTCAGCTGATACTTCAAAACATGCTTTTAAACACTAATTTTGGGGCAGGGATTTCACCGCTCTTATGGTGAACATCTCATCACAAATGGAAACATCTCTGATCTCTGTGCTGCTGGAAGTGTGTAAGAATGGATGTTCTAGTGGGGGTGCCAGGGTGTTTCTGGTTAACTATCAGGAAGGGTGGTTTGCCCTTGGTGCCTTGTTTCCATCTTTCCTTCAGAAGGAAGTGCTCTGGCTCATGGATACTTCTGGCTGCAAGATGTTGTGCAAAAACACCATTCTGGTGAATTTACAGCCACTGCGATCTTCTCCCACACAATGTGGAACGTTTTCAGCTTTTTTATTAGGGTGAGAACTATAATAAAGAGACTAAGATTTGACAGCCATGGAGTCATTTGCTGTGCTTGGGTTGGAAGCAGGGATCTTTGCATCTCAACCACCCTCTCTTGAAGGAACTTGAGAGCAAGGGCTGCCCAGGTGGGGTGAGGAAACTAGAGACCTTCACTCTTCCGCTGCTCTAGAGGCACAAAGTGTGGAGGAGGAGTGTTGCTTTAACCTTCAGGGCCCTTTACTTTAGCATGTGCTCCAGCATATGGTCAAGCTGGTGATCAAATCCAGCATTGCAAGCAAAGGAGTGTTGCCCTCAACAGCAGGAGAAGTTGCCACACATTAAGGGCTGGACACTAGACAGTGTAACCCAACGCTAGATGACAAAGCACCTCACCTGTTTAGGAGAGGCAGGGCAATCTCCATCGGGAACAGAAGACTAATGAGACTCTGTCCAATGCCTCTCACTACTTAGCATTTCAAAACAGGACAATGCTGAGGATTCCCGTAGATGTTTCCACTTGTTTCACATCACTAAGACAGGGGGAGCTCTGAGAGAGAGGCACCCCTACCTGCACCTCCCAGGAGTCAGGGAGCCTGAGAAAGCATCTCTCCCTTTGCAATTCTCACTGAAGCAAAAACTCTGCGTAAGACCGACTGAATGGCCTTCTTTTTAAACCCTTGCACAATCTTGCACTACTGGAAGAGCTAGGTGCTCCTGACTTGCGTAAAGAGTCTGTAAAAACCTCACCTCTCTCCCTAATCTCTCCCGCACCCCTGACCATCCTTCCCAATTCATCTGGCTATATAGGGCCCAGGGCTGGGAAAAGCCTGGTGGAGATACAAGCCACCGTACTCAGACCTTGGGGGACAAACAAGGAAGAAGGAGCAGCGAGAAAGACACGAACCACTACCGGGCTGGCGCTGGTTTGGCTTCTCCCCGCCTCGGCCGGGGCCGGACCTCGCCCCCGGCTTTGCTCAGAGTCGGTGCCAACAGGCAGGAGCCCCTGCGCCGCCCGGGCTGCCCCAGCTCCATGCCGACTGCGGGCGGTCGCACACCTGCCCCTCCCTCTCCCGACAGTGAATCCCCACTGCGACTCTGCTCGGTGGCTCGTCAACACCCCTACC
>JAAGNO010020121.1:0-12019 GCA_033439905.1 Ceryle rudis
GACGTGGGCTCTTCCGTTTTTTTTTTCTTTTTTTTTTTTTTTTTTTTTTTTTTTTTCAAAGATGTTACCAGATTTTATCTTAAAGTTATGCCAGTTCTACTTAAGAAAATTCTTTTCTTAAATTTCTGGTGGACGGATTTTACAGTCAAGGTGAGATTAATATAGTTTTTACCTTTCAAGGAAAATAAAAAAAAAAAAAAGTCTTTTCTTAGTTATGGTGAATGTTATTTGAAGTATGCTTAGTGTCTTCCTGTTCACAAGCAACCTGTCAGTTAGAACCAAAGCCTACTGTCAGATAAAATTTTTGTATTGAAATGTTAGGTTTTTTAAAATATGTAGATACTTATTCTTGCATTGTTGAGATACCACTGTGCTCTGTACTCTTCTAAAGCTTTGCTTTTTATTTGTATGATATCTAATACACTGTATAATTACAGTAGCTCTTACTGCATCTGTAAGCAAGTTTCAAATTACTTAAAACAAATCAACACCCCCCAAAAAAAAAACAAACCAAAAAAAATTAGATCAGGTGTTTTGGGAGCTGTTATCTGAATATGTTCCATCTCTTTTAAAATAGACTGAATCAGAGGGCAAAATTGTTTTTTTCAAAACTTGACTGGGATATGTTGTAAGAAAAGTATCCATGAGGTGAATAATATCTGTGAGATGCGTAACATCCACGAGTTAGTTACTTCTTTTTGGTCTCAGGTAGTAATATACAGTGTCATAATACTCTTCCTTTGAAAAGATAGTTTGCCAAGTGTGACATTATTTTTGGAGAACACTACTCATCTAGCAGTCCTATACGAGATGCCCATTTGGAGTGGAAAAAAACCCAGACCAAAAAAAAAAAAATGCAGGCATGGATGAAATAGCTGTGCATGATGAAATGGAATGGATCCATCTGTGGGGGGACTGTGACCCTGAGGGATGCCACCATCTTTGGCTTGCATTCAGGCAAAGGGAATCCAATTTCCCTCTCAGTTGACATGATGAAGCTCTTTGTTCAAATTTTCAGTCATCAGTATCTGCCATCAGGGAATTCTTCCTTTTGTATTCAACTACTCTCATGACTACTGTGACGGAGTATAAGGCAGTTAGGTGGAGCCTGCCATTTAACTTCTACATTTTCTACAAAAAAAAACCCTTGGAAATCCACAGTAAACATAATGGAAAGTAGCTGCATAATGTTGTGAAATAGTTTGGTAGCCTAGGCAACATGGACAGCTCTTGTAATTCACTGATACCTCTTAATTGGTCTGAAAGTCGATTTGATAAGAAGCTTTCCAGTCTACCTGCAGGAGCCATCTCATTTCCTAAGGCTCAGAGCAATGTATCATTAAGGAAAGCTTTTACATTATCTTATTTAACCATTATGAAAGGGTGATATTAGGGAAAGTTCATCTGGCAAAATCTGAAAACCACCCTGGAAGAGGCAAAAAAAGGTAAGTTAGAATGGTAAAACGTTGGGTGAGGGACTCCTGGGTAGCTATTATGGAAATAACTGGTGGAAGTCCCAAGTTTCTTTGTAGCAAGTTGATGTTAGGGTTACAAAGTGCAAAGTCTACAGGATTTTCTTATCTATATGACTTAAATTGGATATGTTTTTGATGATTAAGATTAGTCACTGGAGAGGCTGAAAGTTCTTTGTAAAAAAAAAAAAAAAAAAAAAAAATTCAGTGCATTGTTTATTTGGACAACCACCTGCAGTGGCACTTTTAGTTCATTAGATTTGTCAGAGGCTAGTCTAGCATTCAACTAGGACCTAATCCCACTGCAGGTGTGGTAGGTGTTCATCTGTATTAGTGTATTGGTTCGGATCAAGTGTGTACCTTGAGCAAATCTTCTGACTGACCCGACTTACTGCTCTGCGGTGTGCACTACAGAGCAGGATCAGAGCATTTGCATTGGATTCCTTTTCCACGAGACCAAATGGGAGGACATGCTCCAGGAGCTCATCTTTTGAGCTCCAACCCCTAATGGGATGTTCAGTCCATAGGACCATACTAAAGCTAGTCTGAAATAAATCTTCTTTCATGCATATAGTATTGATACTGGGATTTCAGGATACAACTGTTTTACTCTGCAGATCATCTGCTGTTCTGAGGTTCTATTTGTGAGCTATTCTGTGAACTATTCATGCTGTTCTATATGCTAACATAACACTGCAAACTTGCTCTCTTGGAATGCTTTTTGTTTTACAGATCAAAGCTAGTTAACATGGAAAGAGTAAACATTTCATTTTTGTGTTCTTCTTCCATGAAGAGACAGTTTAAAATAATTTACTTGATCATCCTGATCACAGATGTGCATCTCCATCCTCTGTCTCCATCCTCTATGTCTTTTCCGTTGCCCACTTTTTTTTTTTTTTCTTTAATTTTCTTGTGGCAACAAGAGATTGACAAGTACACAGAAGGTGATCTTTTGGCAATTTTGATTTGCTCATTTTACTCTGTGGAACCATCAAGGACAGGAGTAATTTTAAAGAGTCCTGGGAGTCTTCAGGCTCTCTAATGTTATCTCAGGAATATGTGAGGACTGAAGGACAACTGGTGAGTGGAGGCTTTTCAAAAGATGGAAACCTGTGGCAAAAAGCTAAGCAGGCATGTTTTAACTGCTGAAGTAGGCAGCCTGAGCAGTGAGGGTTTACACAGCCTTGATAATCCCAGAGGTAAACTTGAAGTGCTGCTTGTAGTATCATAAACCAGCAGAGAGTTTGCTCTATATTTGCATATCTTACACAGCAGCTAATGACAATGAATTAGGTCTTATGCATAATTTAGTCAACTGAGAAGTCTTTTCTCTTCAGAAGTTACTATTCTGATGTAAACAATCTGGGTGATTTTGGCACATTTTCCACTGGCACAGTTTCCTTCTGTATAGCACAACTGACAACTGTAGTTAAGTAGTTATGTTTATATGAAGATTAAAGAAAACATATTGTCTCACTATCCCTTCCCAGAACAGGAGTTTCTTGCCCTTGTGTTTTGTCTCAGTTCTGCAGCATCTACTTCACAGAGTGCGCTGATATAATGTTGAAGTTTACCATGATTATAAAAGTTTACTGAGCAATGCCATACTGGATTGAAGACCTTCATTTAGTTTTCCTTTACAGAGAATATGTCTTGATGCACTTACAAAGCTCTCAGTTATGTTTCTGAAATCAACCATCATTCATAGAAGTATAGAGTTGTAGAATGGGTTGGAATGGACCTTTAAAGGTCATCTAGTCCAAACCCCCCTGCACTGAGCATGAGGGACATCTTCAACTAGATCGGGTTGCTCAGAGCCCCATCCAACTTGACCTTGAATATTACCAGGGATGAGGCATCTACCACCTCTCTGGGAAACTTGTGATAGTGTTTAACCACCCCTGTTGTAATGAATTTCTTCCTTATATGTAGTGTAAATCTACTCTCTTTTAGTTTAAAACCATTATTGCTTTGTTCTGTGACAACAGGCCCTACTAAAAAGATTGTCCCCACCTTCCTTAAAGGCCTCCCTTTAAGTACTGAAAAGCTGCCTTAAGGTCTCCCTGAAGCCTTCTCTTTTTCAACAAACAACCTCAAATCTTCCAGCCTTTCTTCATAGGAAAGGTGTACCAGCCTCCTGACCATTTTTGTTCCAACCGGTCCATGTCTCTCCTATACTAAGGATTCCAGAGCTTCAGCCAGGCTTCAGTTACTTGAAGAAACTTCATTCATCTCATTAGAGTTTCAATCATTTAATTTTTATATATCCATTTTTTAACTTAACATGTTTTTGTTTCTGGGCTGATAACCTATTTCATCCTTGTAAACGTACGTCAGAATTGAAGGTTCTTGCTGCCTTGTGAGATGGTTTGTCAAAATGTGATGGCTTATTTGACTAGTTTTATCTCATTACGGATTGTGTTTAAGGTTTATAGTTTTGTAATGTTGTTTGATCCTTGTTTAAAGTTTGGGTTTTTTTTCTGATTTCAGTGGTCGGTGAGAGTGCACTACAGCACACTGGGATTTAAACCATTGTCTAGTGTTCTTTTTAAAAAAACCACCTATGTGCTTGTACTTTGCTTTGCATTTTCTGTCAGTTTCCTGTTCCAACAGCTTGCTTAAAAGTAATGTCAGTGTGAAGTGCCTTAAAAACTGTATTTGTCCCATAAGCTGGTATTATGACCAGTATTCGGGGCTGGAGTGCCTGCCATAAGGGAACGGAAATGCCAAAATGGGCATCAATATCTCAGTTGTGGAGACCCTGAGTTCTGGGTAAGTTAATGAGTCAGGCGATGCTGGAAAGTGACTATCATTGCCACAGAGGAGTTGCATTGAATTTCAAGAAACAGTGATAGTATTATTTATGAGAAGAGCAGGCTTCCAAGGAGAGAGTAAAATATTTTCAGGGACAAAGCTGCCCAGAGGAATTCAACACATCTTCCCCCTCCCCCCAGCTCTTCCTCTCTCTCCTGTCCTCCTTGGTGCTGATCCCATTGCCAGACAGATGTTCCCACCTCCCTAGCAAATATGCAGAGCTTCTGTCTCCACAGTGCTGTGGGACTCAGCTGCATGGACTTAGTGTAAAGAGTGATGGGCTCTTGATGGCATCAGGAGCAGTAGCAGCAATGGATGGACAGCAGGGAACTGCTCAAGGGAATGATAAGCATCAGGATTTTTGTACGTATGTTTTTGTAGAAAAAAGGAGGGCAGGGGATGGGATGGGGGAACACAAAGTCCAGACCATCCCTGGAAGAAAGGGTAGTCCAGTCTAGAAAGTTTGAGACCTTGTGAGCTACATCTGGTAACTGGTGTATATGGCAAAATACATCATAGATATGCTTATTCTTAACTCTGACACTGAAGAGGCTGAATGTGGTTCATTAGAGTCTCTAGCATCTTGCAGCTACCAAGATTAGGTTATGGTGGTGACCACTGTTTGGCACTTCATGTTTCATGTGGTTAAAGAATTTCGGGAAGTCAGCTTATTTGAAACCTGTTCATCTTAGAAATATTACTTTGTACTGTTGAACGTATTCACGTTTTTTAGTTTCCACCATATAACTCAGCTGAGAGTAAAGGGGATGGGGAGGAAAGATGCCTTTGTAGCCCCCTGCCTCCCAGCCAGCTGGTCTTTGTCTTGATGATATAATACATATACAAACACTGAATGCAGTCTGCTCGGCTGACCGTGCACAACAACAGCTGATCAAACAGCCAGTTCATGCTGTGCATCATGATTACCTGGATAGCTTGCATAGAAACTTGCATCCTGTTTGCTTAAGTGATGGATCTGTGTTTGAATGCATTAAGTATTGTAGCAAGACACCTCTTTTGTTCTAATAAGAGTTTATTTTTTATGAAGCTAGCTTGGCCAGTGGCTGAATCAGTGCGTTATGCTAAATAGTGAGCACAAAGGAGGAAAGGAAAGGCTGTAAATTCCTTTATTTTATACCTTAAATATTTCTCACTTCCTTCACCTTTTGTTTTATTTTCACACATTATGTAAGTATGGTATGAATCTAATGGTAGCTCTTTTTCTTTTACAATGCTGATGCTTTTATGAGCTGTTTGGCTCAAATTTTCTCTTGCCTGCGCTATGAGATGTAGGGAAGACAGTCCCTTGAAAATCTTCTTATTCAGTGGTTCCATTTTGGGCTTCTCTGGATGACATTTGTGTTCTCAGCCTTTTGGTATCTCAGCCAGGGAATGGTTCATCCTGAGCTGGCTGTCAAGAAGTGGTCTTTTGGGGATGTCAGCAAAGAGCTGCTTGGCATATTAAGGATGGTGGGAATTCGTGAGGTTCATCTTCATTTTTTCAGTTGTTCGAATAGATAAAATGTAATCCTTGTAATCTTTACAAGCTAGTAGCATCTAACCTGAGCATGCAAGTGTGCGTACACTTACCCACTTGTATGTATACTCTGTGATGATACGGCTTTCCAGAGAGTCACTTGGGGCATAGCTAGCTGAAGATCAAGACAAACTTGAAACAAAATGGATAGACATGGAATGAGTGCATGGTGGCTCTGATGGGGATTTTGCTAGCTGCCATGAGAAGTGACCTTCTCTAGATGGATGCCTGTGAGTCACCAGGTACTGAGAAACCTGGGAAATTACATTACTCTGTAATGTCAAGATATGAAAATGATAGATTGCTTTTTGAGTTCATATCTTCTACTTGATCATGTGTTTGGAGCATTTACTTTTCTTGGGGGACTTAAAAAAATTAGAATTCTTTGCTTGAGAACATGCAAGACTTAGCAAAACATATAAGCATTTCTCTTCCAAGACAACTGCTGCATAATTTTGCTTGATTTTTCCAGATGTAACTTGGTCTTCCTTTTTTTTTCCCCAAATTGCTGTGTGTGGAAGACAAAACACTTCTTCAGAGTAAATCTCACTGGTGTTTTATTTGATGGCATATCTCTTAGTAATAGTAATGCCTAAAAGGATGCTTTTAGTTAACTACCTGTATAGTGCCTCAGCCAGTTTATTGTGCCAATCTTTCTTTGTTCCAATGCTACAGTTTGTTTGCTGTAGTGCTACCTTGTCTGTCAGTTCTCTGGATCTTCATTGTTTCTTCCCTCTGTCTGTTGTGTTTTGAGGTAGCCTAGGTTGTAAACTAGCAGAAAGGGATGACCTAAGCCAGAGGAGGTCCTGGGATTGGAAGTGTGAGATAATACTGCAGTACAGATGATAATAAAAACAATGCAATTAACTTTAACTCTTCAATATGTCCTTGGGCCATAACAAAGGATGTGCAGAATATGTTCATTGTTTGTTTGGTGGTTTTTGTTTGTTTGTGTTGTTTTGTTTTGTTGTTTTGTTTTGACCTGACTGGAGCCTAGAAACAGACTTTTGCCTCTTCCTTTCAAAGTGTGAGGTGGGCATTAAATGGGTGTACCACTCCAAGCGTAAGACATGGCAATGAAATTAACAGAATAGGGAGTAAATGGTTGATACTAGAAGTACTTATCTTTTGAAATGCCAGAGTGTCCAGTTGCATCAATCTAAAGTTTCATTGGAAGCTTCATATGTAAGAAATGCAATGGAAACTGAAGGGAAACCCTGGGCAAGGGCAGAACAGCTGTGGCTTCAGCAGTGGAGCCTGGCACCACCATGCTGAAGTCGCTGGGTTTCCACCTAAACACAAGTGGTCTTCATGCCACGGTTGGCAGGATTTGAGCTTAAGGCACTGCCACTTGCTCATCTAGTTTGTAACTGACCAGGCTCTGTATCACTTAACCAAGTGCAATGCCTTGGACAAATGTAGACCAAATGTTTCTAATGTTGATCTTAAGATGTTTGCTTAATAAATGCAGCTCCCTGCACCATGGATGAATCATCTAGGAGCACTGCCAGGGAGAAGAGATCACAGAAAGTTCGGAGTAGGGTTTATGTTAATTTAAAGTAGCATCAACTCATGGGAATGCTCATACTGACCTCAGTGATAAGGTTAAGAACCAGCTCTCAGACAGAAAACCTCATTGCCTCAGCCAAAGAAAGACATGTTAACAGAAATAAATTATATTCGCTTGTAGAGTGCCATATCCTAGGCAGAAATATTGTGTCCTTTGCACAAATATTTTAAGTAAATACATATTTCAAGGAGATAGATTGATAATGTCATCTTTTTGCTCCTTGGGGTTTCTGAAACTGTAAATTTATTATTTTATTATTTTTAAAGTTTTCTAATACAGTAGATGAGTAATATTCATTTTATTTGCCTTCATTGCTGAGCAGTGATACAGCTGAGGAAGACAGTATCTCTAACCATGGTGAAAATATTTGCACCAAAAAAGTGCCTGTGTGCCTTGGCTTGCAGAGGGATAAGAAAGTGGCAAAGCAGGAAACTTGACTTCTGTTCATGCTTACTGTTTTTTATAGCAGTGTGCTGGTCTGATGTGAACTGAATTTCAGGCAGTGTGCTCTTAGCTATCTCTGCTGTAGTGCTTCTGTTAAAATTCTGAGCATGTCCTTTGAATTTATAAAGGGATAGTATTCTTCACAAGAGCAAAATCCCCGTAACATTCCTCACATTATGGAAAGGTCAAAAAAATGCCTGTATAACCTTAAGTAACCCAGACCCTGTACCAATATTTGTTTTGCTTTTATTTTTTTGTTGTTGTTTTGTGGTTTATTTTGCTTACAGTCCTTATCTATAATGCCTTACAGGCATTATTGTCTCGAGCTATTACTTCAGTTAAAACAGTTTTAGCTAGCTAATGATGAGTGACAGAAATAAAGGTGACCAGTGCCAGGTTCAATCTCTCAGTGGCAGAGCAGTAATCAGATTATGTTCATTAGAGCAGTCAACATGAACAAAACCGATACTATTAAATTGCAGTTTCTAACACAGTAATGCAATAAAGAAACTGTGGAAACTTGAAGGTGAAAACCCACTGGTACAAAATGGCTCTTAGCTGTGGATAGGAACATGCCTTTTCTCTGGTTCCCTTCGTCCCTTCAGTGTCACAGCAGTATGCAAGCTCTGTTATGCTAATAGCACTGAACTTACAGCATGCTTTGGGGACATCTCTTAAAAGGAGGTCAGAGAACCCTGAATATAAACAAGGAGGGTTCTTATGTGAATTTTAGAGTAATTAGGTCTAAGCAACAGCAAATGGGATTCTTCCATTAACTGATCTAATTTTTAGATGCTAGGAACTTACTTGGAGGGTGTTCCTAGTTGAAGGAGTAGGTTTTCTGCTTTGCCTGCAGTTTACCTTGACTGCTTGGTGCATATTCCTCCTTTTCTTCCTGTTGCTCTAGGTCAAACACTGCAACTGTGTTGACCTCCAACAAAGAGCTCAAAAGTTCTTCTGCGGCATTGAGACAGATGAATTTTGTTTCATCTGGTACAGTGAAGCAGGTTTGTCCAAAGTTGTCTATTTGCTGCATTCATTTTGTGTGTATTTCTGAGCATCAGAGATGATAGGTGTTACTGTATGAAGACATCTAATAGCGAGAGACGTTGTCTTTCCCACGTGATCGATCCCACAGCGATACCAGCTTCTATAACTTTTTGTAGGTTTTGACAGATTTGCTCATTTTTCTTAACACTTCATATACTTCAGGGTTTGTGATTTTTGTGAGACTCTTCACTTTCATCAACAAAAGAAAGTAAATTCTAGGCCTCTCTAGTCAAAATGAGACCTAGGCTCAAGATCAAGAAAGAAGAATACAAATCTTGGTATTTCTAAAATGGCAGTTTCAATGTGTTAAATGTTCACGGAGAAAGGTCATCCGATAAATATTTCTTAACATATTCATTAGAGTTCATTTAGCTTAGCGACCCTAAACTCAATTCGTTGTATATATGAAATCAGTTAAGGTATGTTTCGTTTACTTGTTGTCAGTCTTGTGAAACATTTTTACATCCCACAGTTTCTCCATTAACCCTGTGGCAGATGACTGTGCTTGTTCTGCAGGCTAAGTATTATGCCATTTCCAAGGTGCATTTTGTGATTGATCCTCATGTTGAGCCTTGTGCTCTGTTTGTTTACTGCCCTGTACTCCATCGTGGTGCTCAGGCTCAGACACTCCAGTGCTGTGGGCTGCTCTGCCTGCTGGCTCTGGCTGAAGGAGCATCTGTTACCGGACATCTCCACAGTGATTTAGATATGGCTGAACAGATTGAGAGCAAGGAAAAAGTCATTGAGAAATTTGTCAGTTTTGGCTTTATTTACAAGGTTTGTTACCGCAGCCACTTCTCATGCAGACAGACTCGAACTTTCATCTGGCTGCCTGGGGGGCAAGTTGCAGTGCAGCTGCTGCACCTGAAAATACACTGGGAAAACCAAGTGTTTAGCCTCTGTTCAAACACATGATGTCAAAGGAGATGCTGTCAGCTTGTTCACATGTGTATCTAAGTTGTGGAGGTACAACAAAGGTAAAAATTAGCTCCTTGTCTCTTTTAAGTGTTGGATATTTCTAATCTGTATGTACAACTATCTGTATGCAGACGCCAAGTGTCTGTCATGTTATAAATGTTAAAACTCCCCTAGGCAGTAAACATATCTTTGGTGTCTAAATAAATAATGAGGAGGAGAGAGAAATATCAGCAAATTTCATGAATCTAAGGAAATTCGGGTGTGATACGTGTAAGATCTGCAGTAAGACCTGCAAGTAAGTACAAGTATGATGGCAGCTTTTCTTCAAAGAATCACAGAATTTCCTAGATTGGAAAAAGACTTTTGAGATCATCTAGTCCAATCTAACACTGAGAAGGCCTTGACTAAACTGTATGCCTCAGCACTATGTCTAGGCGACTCTCAAATACCTCCAGGGATCGTGGGAGACTCAACCACTTCCATGGGCAAGCTGTTCCAGTGCCTGGAAATTTCTTCGTTAAAGAAATTCTTCCTCACATCTAATCTAAACTTCCTGTGGTGCCACTTAAGGCCATTTCCTCTTTTTCTATCACTTGTTGCTTTAGAGAACAGACCAACCCCCACCTTTCTACAGCTTCCTTTCAGGTAGCTGTAGAGAGCGAGGTGGTCTCCCCTGAGCCTTCTTTTCTCCAGAATAGACAGCCCCAATTCTCTCAGCCGCTCCTCATCAGACATGTGCTCTGGGCCCTTCACCAGCTTTGTTGCTCTTCTTTGCGCATGCTCCAGCATCTCAGTGTCCTTGTAGTGAGGGGCCCAAAACTAAACACAGTACTCAAGATGCAGCCTCACCAGTGCTGAGTAGAGGGGTAGAATCCCTTCCTTGGTCCTGCTGGCCACTCCATTCCTGATACAGGCCAGGATGCCACTGACCCTTCTGGCCACGTGGGCACACTGCTGGCTCATATTCAGGAAGCTATCAACCAACATCCCCAGGTCTGTCTCTGCCGAGCAGCTCTCCAGCCACTCCTCCCCATGCCTGTAGTGCTGCTGGGGGGTGGTGTGGCCAAAGTGCGGAACCCAGCATTTGGCATTATTGAAACTCATACAATTGGCATGGATCTTGTCTGCCTAGATCCCTCTGCAGAGTCTTGCCACCCTCAAGGTTGTAATGAAACTGTTTAATCAAATGGTGCAATATAAGACATTTAGCAGATATCAAACAGGAAAGAAATAAGTTTGAACTGAAGATGAAATAATTATTGTGATTATTACATTTGGTTAAGATCTGTGTGAGTGCAGAGTGCTGCATTATGGAGAAATCATTTTCATGGCTTGAACTTACATGATAAAATTCTGGGGGAGGCAATTTGCTTGCCTCACCAGTATCTCTGAGTGGCTGCAGTTGGGTACCAGGTTGCTATGGTAACAGATAAAGGCTTGCCCGGTTAAACACCCTCTAAGCACAATGGTATTTTCAGTCTGGGGCTTCAAGTAAGACCTATCATCTTTGCTTCTTTGTTGTTTGCATTAATTATCTGTCTATCAGTTCTCTGAGAAGAACTGCAAGAGAGGCTGCTTAACTGTATGTTTTCTGCCATATACATATGTATATATATGGCTTTCTGCTGTCCCTTGAAAGATGACTTGCAATGCAAACTGTACCCTGGGGAGTGGTGGCAAAAGTAGTTGAGCTCTAATATTGCTGTTCAGGTCTGATTCTGTTGAAATCCTTCTGGGGAGGAGAAGAAGGTGCCACTGGGTGACAAAACATTGTGCATGAAATGGGAGTAATAATAGCATCACTCACAGTTTTGGATGAACTTTGTGCTTGAATGTGGCTGTTTGCCTCACTTGTGAAGATGGGTGCAATATTAAAGGTCTACCTTTTCTTGCTGATGAGCAAGAGAATGAGAGGTACAGCAGAGGTTGTGCTAAAATGTGAAACTTCAGAAGGGTTAAACTTCTCAAGAAGAGATCTTGCATCACAGAATCACAGAATGTCAAGGGCTGGAAGGGACCTTGAAAGTTCATCTAGTCCAACCCCCCTGCCAGAGCAGGATCACCTACGCTAGATCACACAGAAACATGTCCAGGCGGGTTTGGAAGATCTCCAGAGAGGGAGACTCCACAACCCCCCGGGCAGCCTGTTCCAGTGTTCCATCACCCTCACTGTGAAAAAATTTCTCCTTATGTTTCTGTGAAACTTCCTATGCC
>JAAGNO010020122.1:0-39259 GCA_033439905.1 Ceryle rudis
TATATTTAGTAGAAAAAAAATAAAATCAGTATATTTTTAATATAACATGAAGTGTTCAAGCATAATAGTTAAAGTTGTTGTGGTGAACAGCTTGGGATTCTTAAGTGGAGGAAGACGGACAGGGGAGTCTTAATAGTGACAGGCTGTTGTGACTTGTCAAACTAGAGTTCAGTCAACTCTTTTCAGTGGTGAATTGTTGAGGTACACAAGCCAATTCCACCCTACCATGATTTTGGAGGTTACTAGATGGTGTTATTCATGTTATGCGTTTGCAGAAGAGGTGAGCACGGTGTATGGAGATCAGGTTCTGTCTGCCGTCAATTGAAGCGCTTTTGACTTGCAAACAATATCATTCTTCAGGTTATTCCCATTAATATTATGTAGTGATGGATGTGGTTTCCAGTAAGCTCTGTTCAAGTCATGGGGAACATTACAGAACAACTGCTCTTTTAATAGGAGAGATGTGTGGCTCAGACCCTGCTGAAAAAAATAGCCCAAAATATGGTTTTACAAGAATAGAGTAAAAATTAGACTCAGCATGTTTTGTGGAAATGTTGCTGCTAAACTAAGGAAGGGTATCTATGGACACCTTAAGTATTCCCCTACCATCTTGTTTGAGTTGCTTGGGAGCCTGTGTTTCTGAGGTGTACAATCTGTACACCTCACAAGGCCTCTGTGCTTCTGAAGGCAGGTTGGCCCCAGTGCTATAGAGGCTCAAGTCATCAGGTTCCCTGTTGAAGAATAAAAAGAGCAACCTCAAGAACCCAAGGCAACATACTAGCATGCCTTCTTGCAGCGACAGTGCCTTTCTTCAAAACACATCTGTGGTGTGAGGACAGTCCTCCCCTCGCCGGGGCATGTCCATGCTGCCCTACTGCCTTTTGTAAATCTCTCCACAAATCTCAGAATCTGGTGGCCAGAGTTCCTCAGGAAAGGCAGAGGAATGCAATTGCCTTAGCCGTCAGTTAGGTGGTTGGGGTGTCTTCCTTGAAGCTGGGAGTTTGAACACATCTGAAGCTGAAGAGAGCCTAGAACCCCACTGTTAGTTCCTGATGAACAATCTTAACTGACAAGTGAGGCTACAAGTTCTTTGCCCACGCCTGTTGCAGAAGGCATTTATGACTAGACGTGATTATCTCTGATGAGGTCTGTCTTCCCCACTGATTCCTGCAGTGAAGTCATGATAAGTTTTGCATCTGAATTGGTTCCCCTGGCAACAGACTGTGATATCAGTGCCCCTGTTAGTGGACTATTGAAGTCATGTAAAGAAATCCCTGGAGAAACTGTTCAGGAAAACAGATTTTTAAAGCATGCGAAATAACAGGAAAAAGAATTCAGGAAATGACTGGCTAAGTGCATCTCACTTGAAACAGTGACATTTGCCTTAGTACAAAGCCTTCAGACTACCTACGTTGGTTCTCTTGCAGGTTGTTTGGAATCACAGCTCTGTTTCAATCAGCTAAAATTGCTTTTGAAGTATTACTCGTCATCCTTCCAGTCTTTGTTACTTCAGTGGCAAAAAAGAGAGACAAGATGATGTTGGAAATTCCTTTCATTATACAGATACTACAGAGCTTTAATTTATTCTGTTAATTGCCGTGAGCTTAAAAAAAAAAAGTTTGGCTAAAAGAACCCTGGAACTATATTTTATAGTGCAGTTGCAGCCATCCCCTCCCATCCCACCATGCACTATCTACAGAGCAATGGTAGATTTTCAAGCAGATGTTATATTATTTTTGCTTGACAGGCAAGTGTCAGTCCAGATATTATCATCCATAATCCACTTATGAGGCTAATTCAGCATTAAAACTTTCGGTATTGGCCTGGATTTGTTTGGATTTTGGTCTTCATTCTTTTTTTTTTTTTTTGTGCTTCTGAGAAGTCAAGGCACATACACAAGAGACTCGAGAGGAAAAAAGTATTTTCTAGGCACCAGCAGGCTGATGGCGATGGCTGAGTGGCAGAGCTTGTTACATGGTTTACAGAGCTGCTTGTTCTGCATCACGTTGCTTCTTATGTCTTCAGCTGCATTGTATCGCTGCTAACTTACTGTTAGACTCCTAGAATTAAAGCTGCCATTGCTTTCCTTGTAAAGTTACGTAAGCTGAAGAGTATCTGTATGTTTGATATGGCATCTTTTGAGAGATTGAGGATGACTGACTAGAAAGATTGAGCTGGGATAGTAAAATCATTTTCTTCACATTCCCTAATGTGAATGGATACTGATATGATTCACAGGAAGCTGGACCACTAATGAAAAATTACATACTTCTTTTATAAAGTTAGATCCTATCTTCAAGACCCCATGGCTCAGAGATGAGCAAAATCTAAATTGAGTCAGGAAAGTTTGGGTAGTAGAGCGATCCTGCAGAAGTTTTGGGTTGAGCAGAAGGTACACACCTATTACAAGGTATGTAGATAGAAAAGTGACATAGAAGGAACTGAGAAACAAAGAGCTCACAAAGAAAGTATACAAAGGTAAAGGAAGAGTAGAAAGGTGTAAGGGGAAAAAGCCTGAACTCACGTGAGGAAAAAACTTGTGTAAGCAGAATCTCAGAATTGATGAATTTGTGCTTAACCAGCAATCTGTGATTTGAAGGAAAAATCCTTGTATGTGACATTCTCTCATCCTCCAGGAAGGAGCGGAACAGGCCCTGCAGTGTCCTCCCTGAGCTTAACACTTAGAAAATTTCTAGGCCTTCCTGATTCACTCGGAAGCTGAACCAGTCGCTATTCTATCTGCCAAAGTGTCTACCATCATCATTCATGGATGCCAGTTATGCCAGGAATGAGATAAAGTGAAGATGTAAGAGAGTAGGTTATGATTTGCAGGTAGGAGAGTCACTATGTGCAAGGTGTCAGGTGCCTGTGGTGTCAGACTGAGGATAAAATTTCACCTGAGGTGGCTGCAGGAGTTATGTGGCAGCTAGATAAAAGCGTAGATCAAGTGTCTGCAGCTGTCAAAGGCACACTTTGTTTCCTTTTGGCCTAACAGGAGTCCTTGAAGGTTTCAGCAATGAAAGCAATTGTGACACTTGATCTTCTATGACTGATCACAAAATCTTCATTTTACAAGCGCATGCTGAGTAGGTTCAGGAGGCCATACTGACCAAAAGGGGAATAAATATATAATGGTTTAATACTTAGAGCTCATAATTGGTTTGAAAGAACAGTGTGGTGATTACTTTTTGTTCTTTTCACCTCTGGCTCCTATTGCCTACCAGCATGTGTGTGCTTTGGGGGTAGGGGAATGGCAAACTCCTATGGAGCAGCTAAATGAGTACATCTGGCATGATTTACCTTAATGCAAGCTTTGAGATACAGTTTGTCACTGGGGCTTCTCTTGCAACTAGTGGAGTTTTTCTAGGATTTGCATTTTTGCAGGCCAGAAGTACAGCTCAAGTCATTGTGGCAGGTTGTGCTAGAGACGGGTATCTAGAACTACCAGCTATAACTTCCACGTTCTGCTGTTAACTGAGAGACCTCTTCAGAAGGTGATCATGAAGTCATAATACCCCAAGTCTGAGAAATCTAACTTAAAAAAAAAAATACTTTGACCTTGCTAGACTTGCTTGTGCTAAGTGATATTGGCAGCCTGCCAAGTCTGCAGGTAGCAATTTTATTTACATTCATGTGTAGCAGTCTCTTACATGACCAGCCTGTTAGCACATCTACTGAATCTGTTACGTTTTCTTTTAGTTGCACTGTGAGGTTTTGTCTGATGGCAAGATAACTGCTTGTGGTTGGGTTTCAGTATTCTAGGCTGTAGAAAAAATTCTTTGATTGGGTTAAAACTTACATAATGCCTACAAGGTTGTTGCCATGTGTAATGAAACTATGATGTACCTTCTGGAGCAGTACTTTTTCCAGGAGGTATTTCCAGGAAGATTCCTTTGCTTTCCCTACAGGTAATAGTAAAACTGTAAGAAAATTTGTGATCAGTTCTAATACAAGTTTCAATCCTAACACATTAGGTAATCAAACCCAGCCCCAGCTCCGCACACTAAACAAGAGTGCGTGCATAGCACCGTGCATGAATCTTTATTGTATTGTGAAGTTAATACCAGAAACTAAACATCACCTTTGTCACACCAAGGAGTGAAACAGCTTTTTAATCAAAAAGTGAAATAAATGATAAATAGTTGTTTTACTAGTCTATTTTAGACTACTTTAAATGTGCTTAAAAGTTGTTACATGGATGTACTATGCTATAGTGGTGCTTGTATCTGTGTCTAAGCAAATCTGAAAATATTTGAACATATAGCTGCTTTTATTTTGGTGAACCTTTGGTTGTCAGCTAGCAGGCAGCTCTAACAGGCTTTTTCAGTAATTTTTACTGTTATCTTTTGCTATCAGGCTATATGAATATTCTCTAAATATTGTTAAATTGCACAGAGGAACATAACATCTGGTGTATTTATTTTTGTATTGACCTTTATTTTTATAACGCTCTTGTTAAAGCAGTAAATGAGCAAGAAAGATAATCAAATGCAACAAAAAAGCCTACAGACCAAATGGGATGAATAATTAGCTGACAGTTTATTTCATAAAATTAAAATGACAGTGTTGCCTAGTTAGTACCAGAATCATATGTAAAAACTTGTTAAATCTGAATTTGGAGAGCAGATCAATTAAAGAAGTGACTTGTCCCTTTGCTCTTTCAGTTGAGGATAGGGTAAAGGCAGAGCTCTTTGTATTCATATTTGCATGGAAGGGTTTTGGCCTGTTCAAATCACTGCAACCCATTAAGTTTTCCCAAAGCATTTCATTAACGTTTGCAAATCTACAAGATTTTTCCCAAGGATATAGGCCATTCAGGCCACCTTAGATAGCTGAAATGTTAGATGCTCTTGGGTTTTGTTTACTACCTGATTTTTGCTGCTCGTTGTTTTGTGGCTTTGTGGTGTTGTGGGTTTTTTTTGTTTTTTGTTTTTTTTTTTGTTTGTTTGTTTTTTTTTTTTTTGCACGCGGTTTTTTGTTTATTTTTGATTGATTGTTTGGAATGCTTTAAAAATAAATTTTTTATAAGCAGCATTAAGTCTACAGGAGCTCGATTTTAAGGTATATTTCTGTCCAAACTTAATGCTGGTAAGCAAGTACTTTTCTCAATTTTGGAGAATAGTTGACACTCTGGAACCAAAATCTGAACTACAGCTAGGTTGGTGTGTTATGCTACTGTGTACAGAAGGTGACACCTCTAACCTGTTTCTTCCACTTGCTTACCTGTTGGCAGTCTTCTTGGTTGTATGTAACACATGTACCAGGAACTAGGGACATAAGCTGAAGTAGCTTCCATTGCAGTATGTACTATAATTTCTTGGACAACTCTCTGGATTCGAAGTTATATCAGTTATACACAGCAGCAAACACAAACTGTTCTGGGACGGGACTCTCAGGAATCTAATGTAACCACTGTCTATATGGCTCCTTACCTCTTGGCCTTGACCATAGTTGTGAAACTTGGACATGTGAATTTTTCAGCGAAATAATGGAATTGAAGTTGAGGCATGACAGACTTCATGGATGAGCACAGAGCAGTAGCTGAAAGGAAGAGTGGGACTTACTTGAGGAACTGTTGGCACCACTGGCTTGTGGAAGAGCCATGGTGCGATTTAGGTGGCCCTCAAAACTTGTCAAGTAACTGACTACAGAAGGTGAGAGCATTTGTCAGCCTATTTCTTTAGGGGAAGTATCTGGAAAATTATTTTTTTTTAAACATGTAACAGTACAGAATATTTATTCACTGTGTGGAAGCTGAATTAGGCTAGCATCATTTGGCTAATTAATCTCACAGGAGGCATATTTTTGAGGGTTTAGTTGTGTATATAGAGCTTCATCTGCCTGTTGAGACCACTAAATATCTTACTTAGAGATGGTAGTTTATGCAAGTTAAATTACTCTAAGGACATGACCAAATGAGAGAGAGAGGCAAAAAACATTTAGACCATTTTCTTATGCCTTGATCTTTTAAAATGAGTACTGTGTTTTGGGTTTTGTTTCAAAGGTATGAAGTCTCTCATGTCGAATGTTAGGCTGTTTACTACAGGATCCCAGGGCCTGTAACCCAGCAGAGCTCCCTGCTCAGGTACCAAGCTCTGGCTCGGTGCAGTGCCAGTAACTGTGGTCAGACTCCAAGGACAGCAGGACTCTTGTCTGCTTCCTTTCCCACTGAGCTCCACTTTGTTCCTTTTTTCTGTGCTGTTGCTGCGACTGAATATGGTAATATGTTTATAAATCTTTCATGCCAAAGCCAACCGTATGATAAAGCATATCCTTTTAGACTGTCTGAATAGAAACTTGAGAGGAAAAAAAATGAATCTATTTAGAAAGTTCAAAGGAGAGGGAAGCAGGCAGGCTGGGAACAGAATATTGATTGTGGCTTTATTTCTAATCAAATCATATTGGTGAATGGGCTGCTCACAACTCTAAAAAGAGAAAAATCTAATATGAGTTTAATATGTAGGAACTAGCATTAAAAGAGAATTGGCAACTGCCATTTATGTCCATGTGCTTTTGAGAAACCCAGGATGTTTAGCTTGAATGTAAGCTGAACACATGCCATTTTCTGTTGATAACTTTCTTTTAAAGTGCTCTGAATTAAGCCTGCAATAAGCCTGATGGTCTTTTTTTATGGCAGCTTATAATATTTTATGGTATAATAAAATTATATGGGGAAGGTAGGTAGGATAACACATTACTGAACTAATGTATCTTGATGTAAATGGTTCTGTTGTGCTGTAATGGTCAAAGAATGTGAGGAGCAAACTTATCAGAGTTGGGCATCCTGTAGCTTCATAATTTTAAAAAGGTTATCATGAGATGAGACTGTTTGACTATGGCAGTGGCTTGAGAGAGGCTCTCATAATTACTATGGTTAGGTAAGGGAGGCAGTGGCTTTCAATGAGCTGAAAAATAACACTTAAAAATGCTCTGAAGCATTTTCTGTTGTTATCATACACTTGGCAGAGAAGTTGATTGGTGAACTCTGACTCAGAGTGAACTCCTTCCTGGAAGGTCTAAGACGTGGATGCTGTGTGTTTGTGTGACAACTTGACCAAGTAGGAAAACCATAACCTCTGCTCTTGTTTTGGAAGCGCTGTCCTGGTCTAGCTAACATAAGTTATGGCTACATAACTATCTGAAATACCCATTTGCTTAATGGAAGTTTTTGTTAGATAGAATCATAGAATCATTTAGGTTGGAAAAGACCTTTAAGATCATAGTGTCCAACCATTAACCAAGGTCTACCAAGTCCACTGCTAAACCACATCCCTAAGCACCATATCTGTACAGCTTTTAAACACATCCAGGGATAGTCATTCGACCACTTTCCTGAGCAGCCTGTTTAATAGGGTATAATATAAATAACTTCTGTTAAAATCCCTGGTGAGATAGTATGGGTAGCTTTATGTTTCTTTATAGCACATGAAGTTTACCAGCAGTGCTGAAAGAGATTCTTGGGTAAAACTAATGCCTAACTTAAAAATTGTGTCTTTATCATATGTATTTATACAGGTTCGCTTACCTATCGCTGTGGACTTAATAATGGAAACTACTGAGGATTGTAGCAAAATCCGTTATCTTTTAAGATTTTATTTTAGTAAGCAGCATTACCAGTTGTTGTGTCAAGTATCAATTCAAATTGAAAAGTATAGATTCCATATAACTGTGTGCTTTTGGAGTTTGCAGTATCCAGAATAAACATTTGTTTTATGTGTCACTCAATATAAATTGTAACTATTATTTTTAAAATATAGATTGTTTTGGGATAGTCTTAATTTAATTTCCTCTATCTCCTTCTACAAGACTCTTAAGAAACGTTAATGTGTAGATTGGCAATTTTTGTAAATCTTGGCAAGTATAGTACCAGGTAAAATACATCCCAGTCAAAAAGCATGATTAAATGGATAATTTCAGATAAAATTATAAAGTTGCAAATATTAGATAGGCAAAAGCAAGAAGATAAAAGATAAAGATATAGCTGAGAAGTGTACAGACTTGGAACGTGAATAAGCACATAACTACCAGTGTAGTTATTACTTCTGTAGCAAGCTATACTTGTTTTTATTTATGTAAAGTGACTGTACTGCAATAGTCTAATGACAATATTAAGGTTTTTTCCAAAAACTCTGATTAGCCAGTGGTCCTCAATAGGAAATGCCGAGTTTCCCTTTTATGTCATTAGAATCTAAATTCTGGTTAGTATGGCATCTGGCCATATAGACATCTTGGTAAAGTAAACATCTCTGAACTCTAATTATGTTTCAGCAAATATTATTTTAAGAATAATTTTATCATTACCTGTGAGCTGTTATCCCAGAACAATGAAACATTGTTAGTATTGCCTTATTCAATTAAATAAATAATGCCTCTGACACCATCCTGTCCTTTAGAGGGAGAAAAACCCAAGGGATCCTTGATGATGCTGAGCTCTGTATTAAATCATGACTCTAAATAAATCCCCTCTGTCCTCCTAGATAGTTTTAATAAAAATCATGAAAGGCCTTGAATATGTAGGACAGGGGTCTGTGACACTTCTCCAAAGGCAAGGAGAGACTATGAAAGCAGTACAGGTTGCAAAGCCACCATTGCTTGTCATTTTCACAGGCAACTCTTACTGTTACTGTTGCATTATTGCTGTTGCCCTTTTAGTCCTGCTGTCTCCTATGATGCCTCTTGAGTAGAACTGTGCCATGTTGAGCACAATTTTTGTATAGACATATTAATGTCGCAAAGAAGTTGCATAAAGTTGGTCAATAGAATTTTATCAGCCCTCTCAGTTACAGTATCTAAGAGGGTTTATTGTCACTGTATTAAATTACTTTTAGATTAGTAACATGGTTTTAGCAGATTACTTAAGACCAACTGGAACACAGTTTTTCCTGCTGAATCTATTCTATGCAATTTCATGTGCTGTGCAACTGTGCAGCTTTGAGCCCCTTCCAGAAGTCTGTTTAACAAAGTCAGTACTGTTTCTTGCATGAGACTCCTATCTCTCACTCCCGCACTTGGGAATGTTTTTTGTGTCGAAGGGCGGGGAGAAAGGAGTGGGGTTTTTTTGTTTGGGTTTGGCTTGTATTTTTTTATTTAGTTTGAGCACTGAATTTGTGCCTAAATTTTGTGCATAGTACACGTTCTTCTGTGTATTTGTACTACATAAAGCGATGTTCACCAAATGTGCCCTGTAGTCAGAGGCAGTGAGCTTTGTAATGAGCCTTCGGTATCAGCAGGAGTTTGCTCCACCCTTGACATTTTAGTTCTGGCCAAACAGAGATAGATGTATTTTCAGTTTGCAAACATCTCTGAAAAGAAAAGTCATCTTTCATTTGCCAGTACTACTCAAGCTTGTTCAAAATGACATCAGGGGATTTGTACCATACTCTCAAAATTCTTTGAATCCCCGTTGATGGCAGCTGTTTAATAAACAGATTCTTTCTTTATTCATAAAACTAAATTGTGATTTAACACTTCTGTGACAAGTCGTATGGTGGCATGAGTATAATTTAACTTACTTTACCTTCCAAAATTGTCTGAATTGCTATCTCAAAGTAATTCGGTTAATAAATCTCACTACTTTGGATAGCTTATTCTCAGGATATGAATATTCTTAAGACTAGATAAGATTTCCTGTAGGGTTTCATTCTTCTCTAATTGGGTGAAGCTCCTTTCATTTCCTGTTCAGTTAAACAAGCCTTCTGCATTTTGGGTTTTTAGTTAATTGATGTTGTCTTACTGTTTTGTGAATCTTCTCTAAAGTACAGCTTCTTTTATGAGTTGAGATCTTCTGTAATGTGCATTAGTATTTGAAGTGTGTAGTGTATAGAAAAATTGGAAAGAAAAACATTGAATATGGAGATGACTCATCACTAAGTACAAATAGAGGGTTATTTTACATCAATAAAATTGATACAACAGTTTTAGCTGAAATTGGTTCAAAGACAGATAGGAAAGTTGGTTATATAGATTTTTATTTTATTTTTTTAAAAGGAAAAAAAGGCAACCCTCTAACCTCTTAATGGTTAATGCCAGTACAAGCTCAAACAATTTAAAAGAATATGTGAGAAACTGTTAAAAATTGTGTACTATAGACAGCATTTGAATGTACAGTGATTCCTTCAAGATGCTTAACTTAAGGGTTTAATTTTTTTTTTATAGGCTTCTAAAAGGATTTTCTTTGCACACAGGAAACATGTTTCTGGAGGGCTTGCTAAACTGTAGCTGAAGTAGTTGTTCACTCTCTGTTGCTATTAAGTGCTCATGTAGCCCCTTCAAAACGGAGGATTCAGGGAGATGTGCTTGTAGAGGCACACTCATGTTCAAAGTGTGTGCTATTTGTCATCTTTTTTTTTTTCTTTTTTTTTTTTCCTGGAAAAGTGTTGTGGGGTTGTTGTTTTGGTTTTTTTGTTTGTTTTTGTTTTGTGAATACTTATTTAGTTGTAACTATTTAAATTGATTGTTAGGATGAAAACTAACAATGCCACACCAAGTACAGGTTCTTTAGAAGATGCACATCAGCTGAAACAGTACTTTGTTTTTTTTCTAAGTATTTGAGATTTTCTATGGACTAGTACTTGCTTATTATAATAACTTTACGTATATTAAAAATTTATAAAAACTATTCTATACATGTACATTTATACATAAAAGATAAAAATAATTTGAAGACATTTTCTCCAGAACAAGAACTGTTGCAGTTGCTCTCGAAGATTTGATTAGTTCTATTCATAAATGGAAAGCATCACCCGCGGCCCAGTTTAGTAGCATAGTCACGGCAGCAACAGAGCTTGTTCCATTACTTCTCAAAACTATGTTATTTATATTAACTTGGGGGGACAATGTTTCATTTTCTTTCAGGAGGAAGGTACACAAAGAGTACTGCCTGGATAGGAAACTGTTGTTCTGTTGCCTAATGCTTTATATTGCCCCCACGGTGAAAAGAAAAGAGTTTTGTTTTTTTAAAAAGAAAAGTAAATAAAAAAATACTTTACAGTTCTGTTATGGTGATTTTTCAGGAGGTAGAGGGTTAAATCTGTTGAATCTGCAGAGAATTTGGGCACTTACTGCACTGCAATTAAGACATTTTCTCCAGAGTTTATTCAGAGCAGTGTTAATCAGTTATGTGAAGCAGCTTAATATACTGTTATTGCAGCAGTGTTTTTGATTAACAAATTATCTGTATAACAATGAACTGTGTGATTCAAGTTTTAGTTGTCCTTATCTTGCTCAGTGGAGTTTTGTTAATGAAAAATAGTTTTAAACTTTTTTTAATAAAGTAGGCTTTAAAATTGAACCTTTTATTTCTCTTGTGGGCTCGTTGTCTTTCCTTTTTTTTTTTTTTTTTTCTCCTCTCTTTCAGTATATGTAGAACATGGAGTATGGCCAAGCTATGGCCCAGTCTCCCTGCAGTTCTGTGTCTTCGGGCTTATTTGTGGTGTTAGGTATAAATACAAGCTTTGGATATCCAACGTGGAACAAAAAATGTACTCTTATGTGTCATGTGACAAATAGTGAAAGTTTGCTTGTGTGTATGTGTAATCTTTAAAAAAATAAAGCTGTGCTGTCAGGAGATGTACTGTTTATTATGGAGAGGTAAATAGAATGCTCTTGAAAATGAGATCATTTCCTAAAGAGCAGTCTCAAGTATAAGGGCAGGGGTGGAAGTATGTAGAAGCTAGAGAGATAGAAGGAATGTCAGGGATGTGTGAAGCCCTCTGAAAGGGGGATCAAAGCTACAGCTGTAACCCTTCCCGTAGGTCCCATAATAGTGAAAAATGACTTCTAGGGTGCTAGGCAGTCTGTGTTTGTTAGTTGCGTAACATAGTGAAGCAGACCTAATATTTTGATTAGGCCTTCATATAAAAAAAGTGAACTAAAAGTTCTGTGCATAGGCAGAACTGCTGATGTAATAGAAACGTATTTTTGAGATTTTACCTTATCAGCCCAGTGTGGAGAGGTGGGAGGAAGAGGGAAGAATTAAGCTGGCTTCTTTGCATAAGCAACTCAGTTTGTGTACAGGACAAGATGTGATTGTTTATATGCTCAGGATGTGCTGCCACAGCATTAACGCAAATGAAAAGAGCTTATGCGTGATGGAGCTATTGTTCTCTTGTTTATAAATGGAAGTTTTGCAATGGTTAAAATAAACAAAAGGACACCCATGTCTTGGGTCTTTTGCCTATGATTCCCAATCTGTTGGAATTTAGTGTTTTATCTCTGAATGGTAGTACTTCCAAAATTCCTTGTTACTGTAAAGTATCAGGCCTCTGTTGCAACATAGGTATATAACGCATTTATTTAAGTGTTGTCAGCTCAAAGCAATAGAATGTCATCAATTAGGCTTTCTAAAATCAGTGGTGGGTCATGGGCTTGATTTTTATAGATCTGTAAATCACGTATTTAAAATTTCCTTAACATCTGTATTTTGGGGGAAGGTGAACTTAGTTGGTTGTTCACTCCTGGGAGTTATTTCTCTAACTGAGGATGAGGAAGTTAATATTCCCTGTAAGTGTCTTGTACGACTGTACAATTTCAGGAGATGTTTAGACAATCTGAATAGCAATGAAATTAAGAGAGTTGACTGTGAGACAGAAAGAACTCTGTGGAGGGAGCAGGTAACCTGTTGTAGCTTTATTAACATGGAATAGATAATTTGTGATGTGAAGTTAGACAGTGGAGTGATACGAAGGAAAGCACACTCTAAATCAGAAGTGGTGGGAAATCAGAAGTGTATGCTGTAACTATAAGAAGTGGTTAGTCATGGCAGGGATGTGGTTGGCTTTTTATTAAATTCTCATTCATAGAAAAGGATTTAATTGGCTTTTCAGGGGATTTCACACTATTCTGGAAAATTTCATTCTTGTTATCTGTCTGAACGTATTTATAAAAGGAAAGATTATTGAATGGGAGGGGAATAAAAAATGTAACAACTGGGGAGGGAAAGCGCTTATTAGAAACGCTAAAAGTGATTTGAACAATTAGCCTAGAAAAGAGATGCAGAATATCTTGCATTACTCTTCAAAAATATGCTGCCGCCACTGATTCATGGTGGCTGTATTTTGAGGGATTTGTCGGGTGAAAGGCACTGTCCCTTCTGTGGCAGTGGTAGCGTGAGTGCAGGCTTCTCATAACCACCTCTCAGTGCAACCACCGGGGGCTCCCAGGTATTTCCTTATATTGCTTGAGAATGAACATACACATAAAAGTGACTTTTATTTTGATTTAAGAAGTTGAGAGAATATTTTAATGACACTTTTTAATTAATAATGCTTATCTAAAGAATGGAACTGATCTGAAGCAAAACAGTTAACTGTGGGGTGTGGAGCCTACCTCTTGCCTGCTTAAGAAAAACAAGCATAGTAAATCTGAGGGGTTTTGTTTGTTGGGGTTTTTTTGTGGTTTGTTTTTTTGGTAAATATTTTTAACATGACTGCTAGACAGTAAATGGAAAGTAGCTTGCTTACTTTTAGAAAGGCCTGTTGAAGTTTGCAGTTTGCAGTGTCTAGGCACAGAAGTTGTTTGTATTGGAAGTGGTTTGGTTGTCTCAGTATTACGCTGTGGAACAACCTGGAACAGGACTGAGAGCAAATTGTGGCACATATGACTTTTCAGTGGATGTTACTGGGTTTTGAAGGAGCTGGTGTTAGCAAGAAGCAGAAAACTGCCTCTTCCCCCTATTGTTCTCTTCTCCCGTTCTTGGTTTAATATCTAAAGACTTCTTTACACACAAGCAATGACCTAGCTAATTTGGCCTTGGTTCAATCCTGTAATTAGAAACTAGATAAAAGGTCATTTCTGGGATACTCCTAGTTTGAACTGAGTGTGTCCATAAGATTTGAGGCAAAACAACATGAGCGTGAACTCGGCTGTTTGGGTCACAGGTTATATGTGGCTATTTGTCACTGGATGAATTAGAGCAAGAGAGTAAAAGCTGTCATTCTAGTAACACCAAAACTTATATGTATGTTTTCTTTGCATTTGCTTTCTACAGAGTTTGTTTTAAAGCATTTTAAACTTTTTTTTTCTTAATCGAAAAATTATAAGCACACTTAGGTCTTTCTTGAGGTGCCTGCACTTAGTCTCAACTTTGTGGTGCAAATAAAAAGAATTAAAATGGAGGAAAAGATAGGTGATCAGACGGACCCTAAGAAGGAGTGGGTTCTATATGTGAGGTCTTGCCTAAACTGCTCAGTGTAACAACTGAGTTTTTATCATTACCAGACTATGATAGCATAATAGTAAAATTTCCCCAAAGTATCCAAAGCTCTGCAGGCTAGTCTGCCTCTGTACGGTGAAATGAAATGTGCCTCACTCATGAAATGTCCTTGAAGCTCCCCAGCCTTTGAATATTGGAGTGAGGTACCTGCCAAAGGGTATCTGGTATTATCTTTGACTACCACCTAAAATAAACCTCTAAACTGTGAGCAAGATGCCATACAGCTTAAATCTTCTTTTCAACAGGTCATAGAGGAACTGCTGATGGTAAAAGAACCACATCCATCAGTGTTAGCCAGGTGGTCTCAGACAAATCCCTTGCCTTGCATCTCTAATTTCCCCAGTATAAAGTAGAAGCAGGGTTTGCTGTCTCCCTCCATTTCTATATTCTCAACCCTCTGCATGATTATTATGATGTTCTGAGCATAGATACTTCTGGGTAATACTATCAGGTAGCTCTTTTTAAAAAAACAAACAAACATGAGCAGAAGGTGTTCTGCTGCGCAGCAACTTTACAGCAATTTTGGGGCTGATTTTATCTAACTTAAAATCTTTTATGATGATTAGGCATTGTTTTAAGTCTTCCATAAAGGACTTCTCCTGTGGATTTTAGAAGGAGCAGTGAATTTGAAAAAGATGGTAAAACTCTCTTCCCCAAAAACATTTCTGCTTTGGAATAGAGTGAAAAAGTAACAAAACCTCCTATATGCTCTCTTACCATTGGAACCCCTGTGTTTCTGGTATATGTATGCCTCTTGACACAAAGATAATTACTCCTAATTATTTTTGTTGCTATTGCTAAACCTGAAAAGCTTTAATGCTGTATGTATCTTGTATGTTTCTTAGGGGATTCTTTTTCTAAGCACTAATCACATACACCTCTAAAAGTTGTGCAAGATATTCTTAAATTGTCATCATAAGGTTTTGTTTAGCTTGCACAGCTATGACTGGTGATGGTAATGAGGCTGTCTGGGGAAATGCAAAAATAAAAAAGCAAACCAACCACCACCTTTAAACTGGGCTCATTTAAATAAGTAGATCAGTGTCTTCTGGAGCCTGATGTGTATATGCAGTCAGTGACTCTGTCACTCCTTAAAAGAGTATTAAAAAAATGAAACAACAATAACAAAAACCAAAAACCAAACAAAAAAAACCAAAGAAACAAAAAAACCCCCAAACAAAAAAAAACCAACCAAACACCGAAACTGAGGAATTAAACAGTAGAGTTCAGTTTGACACCTAAACCAAGTGGCTGAGCTTTCACTTGTTGGTGGAGAGCTACTGACACAGTCAGTGAAATAGAAGTGATTCATCTGACCAGCTGAGAAGTGTGCTCAGAGATGGGTTGCATGCTCTCCATGTTCTTTTCACTATGGATCTTTCTCCCAAATGGATGCTACATGGGATCTTCGGAGAAGTAATAACCTTCTGTGTCTGCTTTGTTTTGCAACCAGAGAATATAATGGCCAATCTACACAGGCTGTGAAGAGTGATTTTTCTCACCCATTCAGCAGTTCCTGTCCATTTGGAACCCCTTTTCACCAGTCTTACCTGTGGCATTTGGGCATGAGTCCTTTTGTACTCTGAGCTTATTGTTAGCATGGCCCGCAACTCTGAGCTTTGCATTGCTTTTGCAGATGGTGGGTCATTATAATCCAAATAAAATACATATCACTGCTTCTGAGATTGGGTTTTCAAAGCACTATTGTGTTCTAAATGCTTATTTATGAATGGCAGCCTTCCACTTAGCATTTAAGATGGAGCGTATACCTGCCAGTTCATGCATAATGAAGGGTTCCTAGCAGCAATGTGCCTGTGTGCATTGCACCAAGCAGTTATTCTGGTATCCCCTTCGAAGCTCTGGACTTTGTTCACACAGCCCATACTGAGCCAGCCTGACCACACAGACAGGAATCTGCTTGTCTTCTTGGATGAAGGGGGGTTGGGGCAGAATTTACCTCTGAGAGGTAGCTATCCAGTCGTCTGTGGTGTCTGGCTCTGATGCAGGCAGGGAACCTGAATTGCTACACTCCTAAATCACCGTTCTTAAAAGACAGTCTTTGAGCAGCACAAACATTACAATTACTTCTCAGCTTGATTGTAGCAAAGGGTATATGTGAACTGCTCCATAAAATGCCGTGGTCTCTTCAAAGCCCTGATTTCTTCTTTCAAGTTAACATCAGCTATGACTATCCCAGTAACCATGTGCAAACTGGTTTTTCCCTTTTCCTAGAAGCTAAATCCTGGGCATGTCTTAAGTATTTCCTCAGACTCTGGGCTAGTGCTTTTCTTCTTTGTGTTACCACTTGTCTCAGGACTGCTGCTTTTGTCGCTGATTCCCAGCTTCCTATTAATTGTTATCGTGATAGGAGATATGTATGATGGTTCTATTCTTTTTTTTTCTTGAAGTGCTTCTTGATTCCAAAGATATGACTGATCCCATTTTAACTATTGGGACTACTCCTCTGTGGGTGTTCCTCTTGGCAACTACAATGAAAAAAAAAATCTTAGAAAATGAGTCAACCTTTCAACAACTTTATTATTAAAAGCTTGGTGTCCTTATCAGATGCTGGTGACCCAAGAGTCACAGAAAGAACAATGGCATGGATGCAATTCATTATCTCCTCCCATAGCATAGCTGGAAGAGCACTCTCAGAATTTGTGGGTGTTCAGTCTCCTGAACAGCCCACATCACAGGAGAATGAAACAGTCTCTGCGCAGATGAGGTAGTGTCTTGAACTCCTATCAACAGTCTCCTGTGCAGCAGGAGGTGCAAGATTTGCTTTCAGTGCTTCAGAAAGGAGTGTTAATGACTGACACAGAGGGTAATTCATCCCATCTCTAGATTGTTGGAGCAAGGAGGATTTAGGGTAGGATTTGAAGTTGGACCTCTGGTGTCTTGATAGCATAGATGTTGAGCTATAAAGCAGTCAGAAATTGATCTTTGCCAAACTGTTCTACCTCATCAAGGTAGAAGACAGGTGATAGGTCACTTGCCTAGAGATACCAGAGTCCTCCAGTGTCTGCTTGCTTCTGATGTAGAAAACAAACAACCAAATAAACCCCCCCCCCAACAAACCCCACCCCCTAAAAAACCAACCAATCAAAATAAGCACCCCCCAAAAAAATACCCCTAACCAACTAAAAAAAAAAACCCAAACTACAAACAAACAAAAGCACAAGAAAAGCCAGAACAGCACCAGCAAACAAAACCAACCAACAAAAAAAAGTGTATTACATCAACAGATTACAAGAGCCTCTGTTGCTTGACCAAACCTTGCAGCCCTGATGGCAAGGGGACACCTGCCATTTTGGTCAAATACTGTCAGGAATGAGGATATTGGAGGAATGTGTTAAATATGACTCTTCTGTACCTATGGTGTCAATCCAGTAAGCTGAAAAAACTACTAGAGTTTTGGCAATTTAGACACAATTCTTTTCTAAATTTCACAGAATTTCCTTCAGTTCACATTGTGAACTGCCCCTACAATTGCTTTCACTCTTTTCAGAAGTAAAGTTGCCACATGCTAATTGGCTTCGTCAGCTCCAAAAGCAGTGCAATTTTCAGCAGATGTATTCCCGCAAAGCTATTGTTCTTTTTATCTCTATTGCTGTGGTAACCTTGAAGTTCCAGAAAGGCATGGGGTGCATGGTGATGATAGACCTTGTTGGCTACTAGGGACTCCAGTGAGGGAGAGGAGATAAAGGAGAAGGGATCTGGTTTGGGCTTGTATCCAATTATTGCAATATATTTTTAGACTATTTTGTGCTAAGGAAGTAAACACTAAATGCTGTGTAAAGGTTAGAGACAGACCCACCCATTCTTGGAATTATGGACAGCTTGTCCTGTGACATCAGCAATAGATCTGTCTTGTGTGTATGTGCAATTTGGTGATTTATTACAGTATAATTTTGTACCAAAGCTTATTAAAAAATGTCATAGGTTGTTTCAGGAAACCATTCTTTTATACTTGGCTTTTCCTTTTTACTGAATTTGTCCAGACATGGTAAATCCATTTAAACAAATACTTGCAATATCGGGTACGTATTTAGTGTCTAAGCTTTTCAGCTATCTGCAATGAATAAGAGATCGGTCATGATCTCTTTGAAACTGTTAATAATAAACAATATATTTAGGAAGCTTTTCTAACTAGACTTTGTTCTGATTTTGTGAATAATTGAATGATTCTGAAAAGCTATATACCTGAATAATGTTCACTCTAATTCATCTTGCTGGGGTTTTTTAATAGAAACAAGGGGTATTTATCATGAAAACTAAAAGAAAATTGTCAACTATCACGTCAGGAATAATGCTTCCTAATTTCAAAGAAAAGTTAATTCTGTTTTGCTAATATAAGCTACTTTGTATTGTGTACTTGTTATAATTAAATGTGGAAAAAGAAACTGAAAGATGGATTTAACAAGTAAAATTCAAATTCCATATCTCTTCCCCCCCCCCCTCCTCTCTCTCTCAGGTGGAAAGACATGACATGAATACCCTGAGTTTACCGCTTAGCATTCGCCGTGGAGGCTCTGACACCAACCTGAACTTTGATGTACCAGATGGGGTCCTAGAGTTTCACAAAGTCAAACTCAGTGCAGATAGCTTGAAACAGAAAATCCTTAAGGTTACAGAACAAATCAAAGTTGAACAAACAGCTCGAGATGGAAATGTGGCTGAGTATTTGAAACTGGTAAACAGTGCAGACAAGCAACAGGCTGGGCGCATTAAACAAGTCTTTGAGAAAAAGAACCAGAAATCTGCCCACTCCATCGCTCAGCTGCAGAAGAAATTGGAACAGTATCACAAAAAGCTCAAGGATATTGAACAAAATGGATCTTCCAAAACCGCTAAGGATACTTCCAAAGATAACTTGAAAGATATTCAGCATGGAAAGTCTCGTACCTCTGGGCATGGAACAGAGAGCAGCAAGTCGGGTGTTCCAGGTGTATCTTTGACACCACCTGTCTTTGTTTTCAGCAAGTCTAGAGAGTTTGCAAACCTGATCCGAAACAAATTTGGTAGTGCAGACAATATTGCTCATCTTAAAAATACCTTGGATGAATTTCGGCCAGAAACAAGTCCTAGAACTTACGGGGGCAGTGCTACTATTGTTGCCAAACCAAAATATGTTAGCGATGATGAATGCTCAAGCGGGACCTCTGGCTCAGCAGATAGTAATGGCAATACTTCCTTTGGCCCTGCTGTGGCAGGTACCCTGGACACCCAAGGAAAGCTTTCCGTGATTTTGGAGGAACTAAGGGAAATCAAGGAGACACAGTCCCAATTAGCTGATGATATTGAGAACTTAAAAACACAATTTAAAAGAGACTATGGCTTTATTTCTCAAATGTTACAAGAGGAAAGATATAGGTATTTTGTTTAACTGCTATTTTTGAAGTGACTTTTGAATGGGTATAGAAGCTATTTAGAAGGTATAAATGTGGGTGTGTACTTGTGTGTGTGATATTTTGGAAGCAAGAGGAAAAATTAATTCAAATCAATATCTGGTACCAGAATGTTCCACTCCTTCCAATAACTGAAAATACATGTAGAACTTTAATATTTCCTATCGAATTATGTGGTAGTTCTTTGACTTTTGTCAAAGGCTTAACAGAAAATTTTCTCATCTACATAAACTGCATATAGGAGACGCCAGTTGTTTTGTAACTGGTGGGAGGATTCTCGTCTATTGTGACTTGAAAATGCTATCAGTCTACAGTGTAGCAGTGCTGACTAAAAGCTGCTAAATTTTACCTTTTACTCCTGAATACCTTGTCCAAATACTTCTCAGAAACGTTGCTATCTTGTGGATGCAATGTCACTTTGTACCCTGGTGTAACACATGGCTGTAAAATGTAATTTTAAGTGCTCTAGAACAACTTCCTCTTGCATTTGTTACTTGGCAATTAATTTCTTTATAATCTACTATGACAAGTGAGGTATGTTCTATTGAGGGCTTGCACCTGCTGTACCTATGTCCCATTTGTCATATAGCTTGTTAAAGTAAGTGTTAATTCTTGAAGTCTTTGCTAAGCTAATGGGCAGAAACTCAACATGAAATGCAATACTCAATGTTGCCCTTGTTTACAGTTCTTGAAATACAAGGGAAGGCTGGATATCAGTTGGTAACGTGGGGGAGGAGAGGACAGAGCAAATGGCCTACTGAAATCAGGACTTGGTTTCAGGAGAAGGAAAAGTGGCCTTTTCTGACAGCTCACTACCTCTAAGATCTTGAGCCTCCTGCCACCACAGCTAGACAATTTTTCTTCTATCATTTCTGTGCTGACTGCATTGTTTGCCTGGTTTTGCCTGGGTTAAATCAAATTAGAAGCTTGGGGGAAAAAAAAAAAAAACAAACCCACAAAAACAAACAAACAAACAAAAATAAACAAAACCAAACAAACAAAAAAAAACCCAAACAAACAAACAAAAAACAACAACAAAAAAACCAAAAAAAAACCAAAACAAAAAACAACCCAAACCCACGCACAAAAAAACCCAACAAAACTAGTTTCCTGCTTGTTTAGTTGAACTGGTTTACTGTGCAAAGACATGCCAGAGCAGGCTGTACATGAATGGCAGGACCTTGCAGTTTTGTTTGAGTGTGGATCCAAGGAACACTTTTTTTTTTTTTTCTTTCAGTACTGGCAAGCTGTTAATTGGCTCAAGCTTAGTTATGAAACTGTATCTTCTTGTCTAAATGAGGAGTGAAAAGCAGAAAAATTTGAGTTGGATACCCTTAAGCACTGTTTATAGTTCATATAATTTGCCAATGATGTACAAATATTTTGCTTTTTAACACCCACTGCCAGCAAGAAACGCTCAAAAAAGGCTTTCATTTTGCTGAATAAATGTTTATGGAGAGTTTCCAAAGTTTTTAATGATTTCTGTATGTGCTCTGTAATGCCAGTCAGACCACTCCGCAGTACACCGAGAAATTTTACCTTTTAAAATGTGTAATTTTTTCATGGTTTAGCATTACTTGAATAGAAGGCACTAAATTTAGACTTTTTTTTTCCTCATCAAGATACGAAAGATTGGAAGACCAGTTAAATGACCTCACTGATCTTCATCAACATGAGACAGCAAACTTGAAACAAGAGCTAGCCAGCATAGAGGAGAAAGTGGCATATCAGGCATATGAGCGATCACGAGATGTTCAGGTACCTCTTTTTTTCTTATCATAAACTTCTATCGTTTATAGAAATGTGCTACAAAAGACTTGCATCCTCCTACATCTTTCTGTATAAGGAATTTGGGGAAAGATTTTTGCCTGTTTTAAGGTGCAAACTCAATGTTTATATTTGTGACAGTCTCCATTTTATTTCAATAGATTCAGGATTTTATCTACTGGCAGTGATGATATAGCCTAGGCAGACTTGTGGATGAAGAATGGCCCATTTTAACTTCTTGCATCAGATGAGGAAGGAATTTAAATCTCCTTGTATTGTTTAAAATGCCACTTCTGACAATGTCCTAAGACAAACCTCTTGCTCTGACTTCCTACAATATGTAGTCATATCACTGGTAAGGTTTATTATAATAACAGAGGAATGCTCAAACACTGTCTTCATATTGGCTCAGATGGTTTTTTTTTAAAAAAAAAAAAAAAAAAAAAAGAACAAAAGCAACAACCCTGTCCTGTATAGCCCTGTGCTCGCATTTCTAAGCAGAGAGAGCTCGGGCATCAGGGTGATCACACCTGATGAGTGTGAGAATCAGGAACCCCCTGGGAGCAGAATGGGAAAGGGATGGGGCTGAATCTATGCATCTCATAGGTTCCTTTGTAGGCTCAAAGAAGAGAGGTCTCTTGTGCAGGACTCCTTTCTACGAAGGCGTTTTGAGGATGTAAAAACTGAATGAAATCAGAGTTCTCCAGCAGAAGGGTTGTGAAATGTTCGCTATCTCATTAACAAAACCCTGGAGAGATGTCAGATTTTAAAAACTAATGGAAGTGTGATGTTGATACAGCCTTTTTTTTTTTTTATCTCTGCAGTTGGGCCTGTTTAAAACTGTCTCTTTGGGGGGCTGGCAAATAGATGCTTTCACTCTATTTTAGTTTAAGTTGTGGGTATTTTAAAGAACCACGTAACACTGAAACACTCCATCCTGAAGGGATGGACAGATCTTTTTTAAAACACTTGCTCAACCTCTCAGTGCAGAACCCCAGGAAATGGACTTTTGCAGCTGGACTTTCTCTAAAGCAGCATGAGGTGATCTGAGAATAACTTAGTCAGAATCGGAGGAGGACCAGGGGAGTTCTTTAGCATGTAGTGGAGAGTATGCTGAACACGAAGGGACTTTGTGCTACCCAGTAAGAACTGTCTTCTGTATTACTACTAATTCCTGTAACAGTGAAAGGAAGCAGTCTTCTGTAAGGTGCTGTGCCATGTGCTTTGAGCTGACTTTGGTGCCTGGATGCTCACATTGTATGCCAGCTCAACTTGCCGAAACAACAGTGAACTGACCCAGCAAAAGAAAGCTAATAACTCTGTGCCAACTGGTTTTGTTTGTTTTTACACAGAAGATTGGGTTGAATCAGTTTACTGTGTGAGTAGATGGACATTCTTGCCAGTACAAGGAAAATGTTTGGAGTTTGAGAATGGGGAATAAAGTAGGGATGCTGGAGTATGATTTCTGCCTTTTACACAGTGGTAAAAGGTTCTGTGAAGTTGATCAATCTCATTACAGCCTTGCACTGTGTTACGTAGTGGTGCCCAAGACCCAACTCCAGCAAAAAGTAGCACACTGACAAGTAAGTGGCACAGTCAGAAATTTTTCTGTTTCACTTTGAGAGGGCTTAAGCTTGGGGTTAGTGGCTTAGGAACCGTTTTACTTGGAGACCATTTTTAGTCTACTCTCAAGCAGAAAAATAAAGGTCTGCTTTCCTTTGAACAAAATGTGAAGCAGAATATATTGTGCGTGAGAGAGAATCCCATAAAAGCATCACCACAAATTTTCTGTACTCTCCCCACTGCACATTGCCCACTTGGCGTGTGGATTAAGGAGCGTTCACACTGACAGAGGGAGAAGGAGAGCTCTGAGGACTCAAGCCCAGAACAATGGGTGTCTTTGAGAGAAAAAGTAAGGTAGACCAGAAAGGTGGTGTAAACCAAAGGCTACATGTTGCAAAGTAGATGTATTTAGTATCACAGCAAGCCTGTACTACCTTAATGTTTTCTATAGCAGATACAGATAAACTAACTATGATGCTGTTTTAATGCACTGCAAGTTGCGATGGCAACAGTTTTCCCAGTACATTATCTCATCAGTATATGCAAGAAATATCACCTGTCACGAGCATTAAGAGTTATGATACTTTTTCTCAAGCATGAAAAATGTAGACAACATTCTGGACAGTGCTGTCAGACGTGATTATGCCTGAGCAGGCAGTGATACACACATGCAGATACATATGTGCATTTATTTCTTTCTTAAAGTTGGCAATTCATTCCAATTTTAGGAGTCTGTAATAAATTACAGTTCTAATCTAGTTGATGGATGTCTCTGCAGCTAAAATGGAAAAACTGGTGTATGGAAATACAACTGCCATAATTATTGTTTTCTGTCTCCAGGAAGCCTTGGAATCATGCCAGACGCGCGTTTCAAAGTTGGAGCTTCATCAGCAAGAGCAGCAAGCACAGCAGTCCGAAACAGTTAATGCCAAAGTGCTCCTGGGGAAATGTATAAATGTTATCCTGGCCTTCATGACTGTCATCTTAGTGTGTGTTTCTACTATTGCAAAGTTCATTGCTCCTATGATGAAGAGCCGTTTTCATATCATCTGCACTTTTTTTGCAGTAACACTGCTGGCAATATTTTGTAAAAACTGGGATCATATAATTTGTGCCATAGAGAGGATGATTATACCAAGATGAAGCTGCTGGTCTGGCTGCTTCATTTTTTTTTTTACTTTTTTTTTTTTCCTTCTTCCCCTCCCTGTTTAAGTCCTGTGTATATGAGTAGTTTGGTGTGGGGGTTTTTTTTGTGTTTTTTTTTTTTTTTTTGTCACTTTAAATGTGCAAACTGGATGGAGAAGGCTGCAAAGACTCTTGGACTTTAAGTACATAAATGCATACCTGTTGGCATTCACTTGCCTGTTCAATCCGATTGTGTCTAACTGGCTATGTCTGTGCTGAACTGCTTGCTTATGTTGGTCTTCTGCCTTAATCCAACAGGTTCTCTGCTTTACAAACCCACACCCACAAAAGACAGTATGATGCTCTGGGGGGGGATCCAAGGAACTGCAAGTATCAGGTGTGGTTTTTACTAGACTGGAGTGCAAAGAGTGTGATCAGGAGGGAAGTGCACCATAATGTGTATCAGTCTTGTTATGCTCACAAGTTACTTTTCTCTCTGAATCCAACTGAAATGATAAGCATTATACAGTCATATGTATTAATAGTTCTTGATTCTAAATTAATGAATATATGTATATGGGGTTTCTAGGTTCAGGACCAGGAAAGCTTAAGGCTTCTGCTATAACCTTTTTGCACAGAGAGTTTATTGCTTGTAAATTAGACCAGTGATTGATGACAGTTAATGGTTGTTCTATGTTGGGACTGTTCCTTGTCATATTCAGGGAAAAACCTAAACGTGGCATAAGACTTACAATGATGAACTGAATTGAACAACAGGATCTCTAGACTACTTTGTAAAAGGAGTGAAGAACTAAGTAACTGGTGGGTAAGTTGTCATGCAGACCAAAACACACTCTTGCTTGAAGCCCTGCAACCTGCAAGGGCGAAGTAGTACACAGAAAGGCAATGCTTTAGTCACTCTTTGTTAGCAATGAATTGTTGGGGTGCTCTGAGTGCAAAGCAGGCAGGTGGTGGAACCATGGGTACAGAGGATTTCATTCTCGTGTCAGATTAAGGAATGTGGAAGAAGCATGAGGGAGCACCTTCTTATGTGGGAGCAGGGAGTTAAACTTCTGTAAACGTGAACACTGTGCAGACTCTCTTGACAAACATTCATGAAGATAGTGTATTAGCTTACAGTACCACTACTAGGAGACAGGTTTGGTTTTGTTTTCTTATTGGCTGTTGTTTTGCTTGATTTAAGGACTGCAAAAATAATTTCCCTGAATTCTGCTTGGCTTTCAGCCATGATGTAAAACAAAACCTGTAATAAAAACAAACAAACAGAAAACCAAACCACCACACCCAGAATTCTTCTCCATTTTCCATTCAATGAAAAAGCAATGTCTCCGGTTATTTGATATTCAGTGTTACTTACTCTGAAATTGTCATGACACATTTTCTTTTCAGTTGCAATATTTTCTATGCTGGGAGTGGGGGAGGGCTATTACTTGATGTGTGTATTTCTTTTTCAATCAAATGCAAGAGTTGTGTAGAAATTCAGAAGATCTTATTCTGAGGGAAGGGAGTTGGGGGGGGGGGAGGGGTCAGGGGAAGAACTTTGACATTTTACCACAGTTGGATTGATAGTGAATATAGTTACTTTGTGGCTTCAGGGACTGAAGGGAGGACAGAATTAACTGCATAAATAATGATATGACTCATCTTTTAGAAAAGTCAATTAAACCACTTTTTAAAAGCATTAAAGAATTTTTTATATGTGCCACGTCTTTGAACAGAGAAATCGGAAGGAATTGTGCTAGCTCACAGGCACCGGAAATGGATCAGGTCAGGCACACCCATGTTATGCTAACCCATCCCTGCCTCACCATCAGAGGAAGGTGGAGTGGGAAGCAGAAGTCATACTGAGAGGGATATGACTTTCTAAAGCCCAAACTTAATCAATATCCCTGGCTGTGTCATGAAGAGTTATTATATAGATACATTCTTCTTTTCCTTAATGTTTTTTCTATTTGTCTTTACCCCTGTATTCCTGGTATCCCCTGAAGAAGGAAGGAGGTATTTTGTTACATATAAACCTCTTCTGTCTTAATTGCTGCCTGTGCTTTTGCTGCTCTTCAGTTCAACAAGACCTCACATTTCTGAACCCATTTCAGCACAGTATGCACTCATTGCAACAGGCCTTCAGCCCCACCTTACAACTGCCTGCACTTTGCCTCCTTTTACAACCAACTCAAACTGTGGAGGTTGCTTCCACTTCATAAACTTGTCTTCACAGGAAAGTCCCTTCCATGAGGTTGAAAGATTAAAAGAAAAAAAAAAAAAATGGCTCTTTCCTGGCCTTTACATCACAAGAAGGGGTTTCCCTTGGTTTGTTTTTATGCCCCTTTGATGTGTCCTGAGATCCTTGTGGTCTTTTCCGCTGTTTTCATATAACTTGTTTCTGTCTTTGTTTTTGAAAAGGCATATAGTGTCTTTTTATAGTCTGTACTTTCCATTTCTTTAGCCAATGAGTGTATTTATATTCGGAGTCCTTTCCTTTCTGAAGTCTTTTCCTAAATTCAACCATCTATTTTACTAATTGGCCTTATGAATCATGTGTTGTGGGTTTTTTCCCCTCTCACTTCCATAGGCCACAAAATTATGCAGCCATTAGAAAAAGAAACGAGAGTCCTGCTACTCTGAGTCCCTCAGAAAGCTTTGATTCTTCATGGTGTTTTTTTTGCCATCTTTATTATAAACTCTATTTTTCTGTTCCATTTGCACAGCCATCTTACGGTCTGGCCATGTGAGAAAACATTTTGTTAAAGGGGCTCAGAAGGGTACAGGTGCAAAATAGGAATACCATGTGTTAGTAATTTTTATCTAAGAAAAAACTCCTTTAAATCTATTGTATGGTTTTATGTTTAAAGAGAGAGCCCTCCCAGCGCTAATGTGTGTATTTGAAACTCTAATGTCAGGCAGTCTCGAGGTCAGGCAGGAAAAAGGTTACTCATTTTTCTTATACCAAAGGATGTTGCTGTGGTACAACCTGGGAATGTGAAGGGTTCTGCTTCAGGGGCACCCTATTATAGTCCTGGAAGGTGACTTCAGTGCAAAATGAAGGTAGAACATAAAATCAATGGGCTTAGAAAAGATTGCTCACTGTCTTGATAAAATATGACTGGGTCCAAACTGGAAACAGAAAATGGTCTTCCATTTCCCTATTGGTTTTGTATCTGGCAGAGGACGCAGAAAAGGCTGTAAAGGCTGCATGATGTTACTCGTGCAAATTAAAAACGTCTCTAATTGGTAAATGGGCACAGCACATCTCTAGGTTATTTTCCGTGCTGGATCTAAAACACTGGAGGATGTGACATGCATTAAGAAAACAGAGATATGAAAGACAAAAGCCTGCTTTGGGGTAAAACTGTTGTATGCTGCAGTGACAGGAGCTCTGCCAAGTGGAAGGCCACCCAAAGCGGAGGGAGGTCTCCCCTCCTGCCTTCACCCTCTCATTCCTTACCTTGTGCTGACACTGGTGTGTGTTGCAGTCTTCTGTATGCCATGTCAACTCACTAAGCTGGAAGAAAGACCTAGTGAAAGAGGTGGATAGTTCTCCAGAGCTAGACACTTGAAGGCCTGAGGGAAAGGTCTTGCAAGGGTGAAGCAGGGACAAAAAGGGAGAATTTTTTTTTCCTGTAGTGAATAACTGCCCCTAAAATCTCACTCTATGCAGCCTCCCTGCAGAACAATGGAGCAACTTCAGTACATAAGAGTTCTTCCTAGCTTTTGCCTCCAGGGAACAGATACAAGGAGCACCAGGATGTGATAGCACAGGCACTATCTGTGGCTGTACCCAGGACCAAGAGCAGGCAGGTGGCTTGGCTGGCCAGGGCTGATACCTGTGCCATTAGCTTTATCTGCATCGTTTTCACTGCTTAAGCTGGGATTGTGTGAATGTATGTATCTGGCTAAGCTGTGCTTGCTGTGAAGGAATGCTTAGGCCATCCCAAAGAGTTGCAAGACCTCTATTAATGAGAGCTTTGTTCAGCTTGTCAATCAATTAACCATGGTCTTTCTGTCAGGATACTGTTTGTACAGTACGTTTACGTGTACTTTTACGTTCTCATGCAACGCATTGGACACTCTTAGTGTACTCCTTACACTTACTCATCATGAGCCTCTAAGACACTCCCACTCAACAAAAAGTTGCCAGATGGTGTCTTTTTCCACTTAGTGCTGCCTGGTAGTTAATTATTTCTCTTCACTTTGACAGTTGTTCTCCAGCTGAGAAGTCCTTCAGTTAGCTGTTAATACCTACCATATAGGCTTTTGGCAGCTTTTCTGCTCAGAGCTTTCTGGAGATTTAGGTAACACAGTTTTCCTGATCGCCTTTCAGCATTCAGGTCTAAATTAGGTTTCCTCTAAAACTTGTATAATGGATCCCTCCACTAGCTTAAACTGTAACTCCATTATTGTTGAACATCCAATTAGTCATTGACATGACTAATCCAGTTTAAATTCCTTCTCCTTTCTGCTTTACATTATATGCTTTCATGCAACTTCTCATTTAAGTGTGCTCCAGTGATACCTACTTGTTCTGAATTCTTCAAGAAGCACTATCAAATCTGACTGCTTTTTAGTTCAATATCAAAATGCGTGTGTTAGGCAGTGCCTCTGCTGCAGGACCATCACCTGTAGAGCTGATATGTGCACTATGTGAAGGATACTTCAAGGCCAGTGGTTTTCTTTGAGCAAATCATGACTGCTAATTTGGAGAATAGAAATTCAACGGGTGAAGGCAGTTTGCTGTAGGTTAGATAAGTGAACCACTGTCTAAAAGTTGAAGCTTGACAAATCCCAAGTAAGCATAAGCTTCAGTTTTGTAATCATAAGGGTTACAAGCTAATTATTAGCTAGTGAATAAACAAGGACTCCAACATTTGAAGTTGAATGTTGCTGTTCAAAGAGGAATCAGTTCAGGCTTATGTTTGTATCAAAGTTAACTGCATAATCCCAGGTAGTGCTTTCTGGAGTTAAAAGTCAATGAACAAGAAATTATTTTTGGAAAAACAAAACTAACACAGAGAAGCCTGGAGTTAACTGAGGTGGTATGGAAACCAATTTTGGAAACTGAGCCCCTTTCCACTGTAATACTACGGGTATTTTACTTCTGGATTTAATCATACAACAGAAGGTATCCACGGATTAACGTGGTTAAACACTTTAATTTGGATAGAATTTAATCACTTCAGAAAGTCTACCCAGCAATCGCAATCAGGCAAGTTTAGTCTTCTCTTTTTTTAATCAAGCAAATATTTATCTGCTTTTTTCATTTACCATCATGCCAGGACACGGCCTTTACTGAATTATATTGCTGCCCTTTAAAATGCAAGAGAATATAAAAGGCTTGTTTTCAGATGAAGTTTAAATGGTCTCTCTGATGCTAAGCAAAATCCATCAGAAAGAATCAGACAATTTTACATTACAGTAGTGAAAGGCTAAGAAAAGTTTAGTTGCAGTTAATGGAATTGCTTATTTTCCCTGACAAAGCAAACTGAGATAATACTGTATATAAAGACTGCATGAGGACTAGTCAAACTATCTTGTACGGTTGGTTTGCTATATGTTTAGCGTATTAAGTTGTACTGGTGTTGGAAAGTTTTGCACAAAGCCACCTTTCCTTTTTACCCAGGGAACCTGGGTCTGGTAGTATCAAGGTGTACCAAAAATTGTCTTGTTTTATCGACTCAAGTTAATTGTCTCTGTGTGATCTACAATGTTTCTCATACCACTTTCATTTTGTGCAGCACTGTGGAAAGATGCAATTACGAAAATGTAATTTTTGTATATTTTGTTGTGTAACATGACTGCCTTTAAGGTGCCATCAACATTAAACAAAAAAAAAACCCCAAACATTTATTTGATGATGAATGGGTTTTTTTTCTTACACTTACTGTCTGATCACTCAACCTCCTATCTGTTTTTCTTTGTCAGTAACAAAGTTATTCAGCTGAGCATAACCCCAGCTTTAAAATACTGATGAAACCGAGCATTCTGCTCTGCTGCAGTTTTGACCGAAACTGGTAATTTGAATTTTATTTGCAGCTATGACATGGAAAAACTGCCAATATCAAATGTGGTATCATCACTGCTCTCCTCCAGGGCTCGTGTGAACATGCTATGCAAATGTGATGCCAAGCAGTTGATCTTCCCTTTTTTTGAGAACTGCAGTAGAAACCTAAGCTGAATTTTAAAATTTTTTGCCAAAAATCTTGGTCACGTATGCCAAAGATGTAGTAGTGACATGCCTCATAGTTAATGTCCCTGACATAAAGCAAAACATTTGCATTTATTTTTCAGAAAGCAGAAGTTTTGTCAGCTGGTGCTGGCAGCCATTAGGAACAATACTATTTTTATACCAGGAACTGAGTAGGAACAGTATGGTAACAGCGTGTTGCTTTGCAATCGTGCCGTACTTCCCCTTTCCTCCTATTCAAGGAAATGGCACACAGCAGCTCCTGTGTCACCTGCAGCCTTTCCAAGGTCTTGTCATGCTGCGTTTCATATGGGTGCCTGGACCTTGGTCTATATTAAGGTTAACTCTATTCACAAACAGCAGGTTAACCCCCTGCAACTGCTGCTAACTTTTGCCTGCTTCTGGCATGGGGTGAATACACACTGGCTAACATGCTGGCAAAAGAGACAGAAAAAAGGCATCTCACTCAGAAAAAAATGCATCTCTCTTATCATCAGTTCTCTCAGTTGTTCATAACTCTGGCTTTGATGAGTGCATAACACCCCAGTAACAGAGAGGAAAATACAAACAATGGTGCTCTTTAACAGCACACAAAGAGAAGTGTTGCTCATTGTGTAGTGACCACCACTTGGCTGTGTTATCAGTCACTAGATAAGCCTAGTAACCCTCACCAACAGTGTACGCTGAAAACACTTCGTGATGGTCCCCCCAATACCTCTGAGAACCAAAGCTGTACAAATGTGCCAGAAACCTGCTGAAGGCACCCAAGACTTCATCTGCTACTAGTCTGCAACTTCTTTTGCAACACCAACACCTGCTCTGAACTCACTGGTTCAGACACTGCTAGCAGTGCAATTTGAACTCGGTGATAAACTCTGGCTGCACATGTGTGAGGCTCTACACGTGGTGCTGTGGAGAAATACAGCAATCAAAAGGTAGGTTCTGCTTCCCATGGCAACTCGTGCAGAGTCAATGTAATTGAAAGGAGAAAGTTCCACGCTGTATCCTCCTCAATTGCTGTTTGGACTATGAACTTAGGTGACAGCTCATTAGTGTTGTGAAGTTACCCAGTGGATCGATGCTACGTTACCCTTTTTTTTTTTTTTTTTTTTTTTTTTTTTTGTGCAGCCTACCAGATTGAGGCAGAAGTAAAGCAGGGAGGCTGAACTCCCCTGCATAAGGACAAGCTTGAAGCTGCTAAGCTGCTGAAAGAAGCATCAACATACTTTTGACAGAAACTTTAGGAACTGAGTTTGCATTCGATGTAGTCATGATCCCTTCAGTTGGTGAGTGTGTGGTTCTATCCATCTGTGTGTGTATATCTGGAAAAACTGTTCAGTTAGTGGGGCTAGGATGGAGTCAATCTAATGGAAACGAAAGCAATAGGCATGACCGAAGCCTGTAAGAGAGGAGAACAATTATACATAAATGTGAATTCTCCTTGAGTGCAATAAATTCCTTCTGTATTTTTCTGCTGAATCCCATTTTATTAAGTTGATGCTAGTCTGGGAAACATCCTTTCCCCCCCTGTAGTCACAGACACCTGATTAAAGGGGAAGGATGCTGAAGACCAATATTTATAAACACAAGATGCTCCATGTACATACTGAACAGAGAAGTAGAGCACACAACGCCTGTGTGATCAGCAGCCCTATACAACATATTTGCCTGATTAATGGCTTCATAACTGCCTCATGCTTTATATATACTGATGTCCTATGTGCTGAAAATCTTATTCTGGCCCTACTGATCTCAAAGGTAAAAACCTATTGAGTTTAACCAAGGAAGACTCTTATCACAACACTATAGCACTTTAAAGCAATTTCATCTTATGATTTTGCAATGCCAAAAATATTATTTTTTCTCAGGCAATCTGCACACAACAATATATGATTTTAAATAGCACACTCCTCGGCCACTGTCACCTCTGCTACAGTTGTATGAGGTGATGAAACTGCACACACTTTCAGGCTCTGCTGACTCAGAGGCTGAACAGAGCTTGTATTCCCCACACTAATTCCCCATTTGGCCCATATCCTGTTGGATTCAGGTCAAGGTGGCATAAACTAAGCATGGATTATACACTACAGGTATGACCAGCAGCATGTGTGCATAACAGCAAAACCCCTCTAAAGATACCACTGGTCTATGGGAGCTTGAGGATTTATCTAATCTAGCAACTGTTTTCAGCTTGCTCAATTGAGGCAGCAAGGAAATCTAAATGAGCTTTCAAACTCATTAAGATGTTTTCTGACCATACTTACACGGTATCACCCTCCAAAAGAGTGTGCCTGCAAAGCTCATTGAAGTATTTTTCTTGGGCTTCTCTATGTATTTTACCGCACTTTGTACGTTGATTTCTTTGTGTGAGGATGAACCTTGCTGCTGTGTGAACTGCTGATCTACTTGGAACTAATAGAAGATGACATGTAAAGAGACATAAATAATCTCTAATACTGTCAACCAAAAACCTTGAGGTGTCTAAATGAAATCTCTTTTACTTAATCCCCACAGTGAATTTAAATAGTGTACCTTAGAAAGCCTGTTTGTTTGGGTTTTTTTTTTAATAGATTACTGATCTCTGGAGCTGAATACATTTCTGGTTCTACAAAAAAAAAATCTAGTGATGTGGGAGATGTTTCCAAAAGGGGAATTCACCACTGTTGGAATAATCTAACATATTCTAAAGGTACTATGCTTGCTTCCTTTAGATAGTGACTTAATTGGAAGAGTAAGGCTGACATAAAGAGAAAACAAACAAACCCCAAGGTGTGCTTCCCTTCTCTCCTCAACAAGATGGTGGCTTCTCATAATTACTTCTCTCTTTGGTTTGTGGGTTTTTTTATTGTTGTTTTTTCCAATTCTTTTGTAATATTTATAGTCTTAATTTTCTGTTTGTTTCTCCCTCTTGCACTCGAGGCTCATCCCATGATTGACCCTCTTCTCTCTCTGCTGTGTCGGTAAGCCCCACACACCTGCTGTCTGTTCCTCTTTCCTTCAGCCATCTCCTCCTTGTGCCGTTGAACTCCATTTTGTCTCTTGAACTCCATCTCTCTCTTTCCTTGTACTCTACCAGATTCGCAGGTCAAGCCCGTCTGAGTCACTACAGCAGTTCTATTTTTAAAGCAACCAGAAGTAGGAGCAAGTTTTGAACACTGCTTCTTGCATTGCTGTGAGACCAGGTGAGAAATGGTCACTGTGACAAAGAAGAGCATCATCACCACCCATCCTTCAAAAATGCTAGCTATCGGGCGATTAACTTGAATTATCTGACTCAGTGGGCCTTGGAGGGAAACAAGTACTCTTTTTTGATCCATGCAAAAAACATGGAGGTGAAAATAAAGTAGCACGATTTCCACTATCCTGAGTTATCCTCTTAGAAGAAGATTCTACACTGGAAATGATTACAGAAAAATTGCCCCATTATTCAACATATTGGCTGGCAAGAGACACCTGTTTGTTCATTTAAGTTACCTAAATAATTTTACATTTCATATTTTCTTGCTGTGTCTCCCCTAGACCTCACACTGAGTGACCTAGATTCTTGACATGATGTTTCTCATGTAAATTAATTATTTTTCAATAGATTTCATCCATGTAATCCTTTCTTTGATACACTAATAGTATCAAAGAAAGAATCTGGACCGTGCTACTATTGCTGTTAATGAAGCTGTACAAGGGAGGAAGACTTCTGTTTGACCTTAGTTAGCTTTAATACTTGTAGAGCTGATATGGGAAAAAAAAGTTAAAAATTAGCAAACTTGATACAGAAAGTGAGAGTCAGTCATGCAACTTCATAATATTTTTTTATATATATTTTTTGCATTGTAAAGCCATGTAAAAACTACAGGGTTTCTTTTGTGGGTTTGTTTTTTTTTTTTTCTCTCTGTCAGAATCTGTTTTGCAGCAAAATTAGATCTTGGTTCATTTGATCGAGCCCAGAGGAAGGCCATGAAGATGATCAGAGTACCTTGCCTGTGAGGACAGGCTGAGAGAGTTGGGGTTGTTCAGTCTGGAGAATAGAAAGCTCTGGGGAGACCTTATAGCAGCGTTTCAGTACCTAAATGGAGCCTGCAGGAAAGATGAGAAGGGACTCCTTTATAGTGAATGTAGTGATAAGATGAAGAGGAACAGTTTCAAGCAGAAAGAGGGTTAAATTAGGTTAGATACAAGTAAATTCTTTACTGTGAGGTGGTAAGATGCTGGAATACATAGCCCAGAGAGGCTGTGGATGCCTGATTCCTTAAAGTGTTCAAGACCAGGTTGGATGGGTCTTTGAGCAACCTGGTCTAGTGGAAGCTGTCCCTTCCAATCCAAACCACTCTGTGTGATCCTATGATTGTTAACTGAGCTAACTCCAAGTGTGATCTCCAGATCTATATAAAACTACTGGCATATTTAACATTTGGCTTTTTTTTTCTCTTATTCCCTGGGGATGTGTATGTGTCATCATAATAACCATCTTCTAATACACTAATTGAAGCCAATTTGAATCCTTATTAAAGGATTGTTTATGTTATTAGGGGACTGCGGATACCAGTCTGGATGATCAATCTCCAGCTTTCCTCAAAGCGATTTTTAGAGAGAAATTGAGGAAGTGTATGAGGAGGTCACATCTACAGTATTTCAACTGCTCTTACAAGCTCATTTCTATCCTTAAACAGTGACTGTTGTCAGGTACACCTGGAGTCTATTTTAATTTGTACATGGCTATGTCAGCCAGTGTTCAGCTTGGTGTTAGCATCTGGACAACATCTATTTGGTACTGTTGAACACAAAACATGACACATACTTTTTTCCTTAGCTAGAAGGCGTTAGGCTGAGGTATCACCAGAAGTTACTGTGAGCTGCGTGGCTGTGCTTTCCTTTCCAGCAGTACCACCACATCAATTGTTTCCCTCTCTCCCTCAGAAGGAAAATTGCCATGATGAGGACGGAACTTAATGAATTTGCTACAGAAACTTTCTTTCTCTTTCCTGAAACTTTGGAGCTAAATCCCTTAAGTCCTCCACCTTTTCCTCAGTCATTTCCCAGTTGTCAGTGAGATTAAAACAATGTGTCCCTTTGAACTCTTCACATCTGTCTCAGAAGCAGTTGCTTGCAGCTGTTCTATAAAGTGGCTTCTGTTATTTGAACCATTTCCATTTCACCCATTTGAGCAACCTTGATCTAGTTGAAGATGTCCCGGCTCACTGCAGGGAGGCAGGGCTAGATCACCTTTAAAGGTCCCTTCCAGCCCAAACCATTCTATGATTTTTTCACATAGGGCCCCCAGTGCTTGTGAGGTCTAGCTCATGTTTTTCACCAACGCAGATGTAACTCTTGTTACTGTGTGGTATAGTTCACGGCTACTCCTACTCCGGGTGCTAAAGCTGCTGCAGCTATTATTCAGCATCGAAGTTTATAACAATCCTGTGATAGGGGTGGCACAGAGGCCACGCTCTGAAGCCCTCCGATCACCACAGGGGCGCTGCTTTGGCGCCGGTGTCGCTCCGGCCGCCGCCCCGCGCTCGCCTCCCGCACGGCCGAGCTTCCCTGGCCGCCAGGCCCCGCCCCGCGCGCGCCGGCGGGCGGTGGGGCTTGCGGTGTGGGCTCGTGCGCGCGGGCGGCTGCTGCGGGTGCGGGGGGGGGGGGGCCACCTGGACCCTTGTGGGGAGCAGGGAAGGGGGAGCAGCCGGGGGGACGCGGTGCAGAGTTGGGGAGCTTGGGGCGGGGGGGGGGAATGTCCTGGGGAGATGGACCACACATTGGCAGGGACACAGAAACCTCCCTATGAAACTGGATTTATTTGAACCCGGCCAGAGATCCCATGTCCAGAACATCCTCCCAGCCTTCCCCATACAATTTGCACCCCACAGCAGATTTCCAGAGCCCCCGGCTGCTGGGGTTTTTCATCCCTTCCTGAGTGCGTCAGCGAGTTTTAGAGCCCAGGTGTGATTTTCTAGACCCCTTTGTCTGAGGTTTAGAAGCAAGAATAAGCTTCATTATCAGAAGGGAGGGTTTCTAATCAGTAATGGGTAGGTGCTACCTCGTCAACCCTCAAACAGTTGTGCTAAATTACAAGCTGCTTTGCCGTGCTTGTCTTCAAATTATCAGCTCTTCACCCAGAGAATAGAACTTTAAACAGCTATTTCTTAAAAAAAAAAAGAAAAAAAAAGGCACAACCCTTGCTTTTAATCTTTATTTCCCAAAAGCTAAAAACTTGAATTAGCCCAAATGTACAAACTATAATTGCTTTGAGGTTTCTGGTTCATTAGAATAATTAAAATACCATCCGCTTGCTAAGCAGAACATGTCCCTTCAGCACGGGGCTTGGGTTGTTTTTTCATAGGTAACGTTGCTCAGCCGCAGCCCAGTCTGGCTGCAGCCAGTGCTGCGTGGAGCCAGTGACAGCACCTGGGGTGCGGGTGCTGCTCGAGCTCTTGCCATCATACCCGGGGTACCTGCTGGCCGTGGTCAGGCAGAGCCACGTGGGTGGGTCCATCGTCCTTCTCCGGTGGGGAGAGCACCCCGGAGACCTGCCCCGTGGGAAGGCTGCTGGGGGATCGCTCGGTGCCGGCAGGAATGGCCAGGGCTGAGGGGTGGGTGAGGATGTGGTCCCCACCGAGCAGCCACTGTCCCCAGCCCTCACAAAAGCACCCACAAAACACCCACAAACCTGCCCAAAGTCCAGATGTAGCCCATCCGAAAACTGCCCAGCACTCTGATGGATCCGAGTAACTCACCAGTTCAGATGTCGGGCAGGAAGGGTACTACACGACTCATTCCTAACTGTTGTCAATATTATTTCAGCAAGATGACCCAAAACGTGCACAGGGGACCGACTGCACCAGCTCTCCGGGGGGCTCTACTTAGCCCCTGCGCCAGTCTGAACTGGAGCATCTGATTAAGTAGCTGGGGGCAAGGGCAGGCTAAGGGAATGGCCTCGAATCCCTGAGCTGTGTTGGGTCCTCAGCAAACCCCCGTCAGTCCTTGTCAGGGTGGGTTCACTGGCCACACCATCCCCCTGTGCCACCACGAGGGGGACGGCCGGGGACACCCACCAGCGGGCCGGATGGAGCAGTAACACCTGCGAGTTCCTCACACCTTAAGCGACGACACACGGACACTTTGTCTGCTCCAGCCATTAAACCCTGTGCCATGTGAGGTGCCCTCGCTCCCTCCTGCTCCTGGAGGTCTGGCTGGGGAGGGACACGGCCCTCTGGGTTTGTGGCTTTTCACAGCCACCAGCACCCCCTGAAACTCTCGCATGTATTTATGGGATTTAAACCCCAGGGGAGATGGGATTTCTTCAGGAGCAAAGCAAGTGAACAGCGTCCCAGCAGCGATAAACTTCTGACCGAGCGCGGGGAGGGTGCAGCCGCTGCCAGCACCTCCTGCCAAGTGCCGTCATCCGTCAGGAATGGCCCGTCCGGCTCCCGCTTGGGCACCGCCAGGTCCCTGTGACCCAGGAGGGGAAATTGCCCTGCTCCCCTCCCACCTCACCCTGGGTCTGCTGGGACACTGCCGTGGGAAGGTGCCTTGTGGGGGCTGAGCACCCCCCGTGGCCCCGCAGCCCATCCTGGTGCTGTCTTTTGTCAGGCAGGTCTGTGGGGTGTCACTGCTGCAGCAGAAGAGAAAACAAACAAACAAACCAAACCCAAAACCCACCCCAGTGCTGCTTTAAGAGCAGCCTGAGAGAGGTGACGTGAGATGCTGGGCTCCTTTGGCCTTCAAATATAAACAGCTATTAAAATGAAATTCAAACATCGTCCCTGAAGGGTGCCGGTGCCTCTGCCCTGCTCCACAGGGACGATGCCCCCAGCGCCTCGATGGGTGCCTGGGGCCAGGGCTGAGGGAGCCGCTGCCCCTTCCCCAGTCTGCTCCCTTTGGGTCCCGTTCAGAGCACATCGTTCGCAGCCCTCCCCAGCCCACCGACACGGGTTGCAGGCTCGACCTGCAAATGCCTCTTTTGGGTTTTTTTTCCTGCCAGCATTGCTCTCCTCGCTCACGCCTCCATCCCTGTCTCCAGAGCAAGCGACAATGCTGAAATGCTGCTGAAAAAAAAAGATTTAAAAGAAAAGGGAAAAAGAAGAGATTTGTGTCCTGGGTCCCACGGGGCAGATGCCTCCAGCAGACCCCAGCTGCAGGTGCCCCACTCAGGGGACAGGGTTCCTGGGGGTGGCTGTGGGTTGGGGGCTGATGGGACCCCTGCTCGTGCCAGCAAAGCTTGTGACACAGCCTCAGAACCCCTGAGCAGGCGCCTTCTGGGCCCATGGAGAAAAGCTGAGGGGTCACCAAGCCTGCGCAGGTGTCAAGGGAGGACAGTGCCCAGCACTGTGCTTTGGCCGGCTGCAAGGAGCCCCCTGAACGAATCCCACCCTTCCCTGGACAGCAGCTCCCAGGAAACTCCCCCCTTCCCCCAGTACTACCCTGGGAGGGGTGCAGGCCGGTGGAGGAGAATCCTAATGCCAAACAAAATCCTCCTGCAAAGTAATCTGGAATTCTGTAATTCACTGGATGTGGCTGCCAAGGGCAGTGGTGGAGTCCCCATCCTTTGGGAGGGTTGGAAGGGCTTGGCAGGTGCAACCCCTTCAACGCCCAATGTTCTGGTAGCTGGTCACAGCACCTCCCAGCAGTGGGGACCAGCAGGAGCCCCTCTGCAGCTCCAAGTGCTGGCACTGAGGACAGAGCAGCCACAACCCCCTCGTTGCAGCACTAACCGAGCGCTGTGAGCGGCTAAGGCGCACGGCTGTAATTAGCTGTAATGGTCTGGGCTGCTCTTCAGGCCACCGAACTTGGCAGAAGTCTTCTCGAGACAAGACAATTACCAGGAGGATGTTTTGTCTGACTGCAGAGCCAGATGGGAATCTGAAAAATTCATGGCCAGAGTCTGAAATTGTTGCTCTTACTGAGTAATGGCCTGCTGGGAAAAAAACCACCCAACTGCAACCCATTCCAACCCCAACCCCACCCCCACTCCAACCCCCACCCCCACCGAAC
>JAAGNO010020125.1:0-11775 GCA_033439905.1 Ceryle rudis
GTGATCCCTGGAGGGGTTTCCAAGCCATGGAGCTGTGGTGCTGAGGGACACGGGTCAGTGGTGACCTGGCAGTGCTGGGTTAATGGTTGGACCCATTAAGATCATTATCTTGAAGGTCTTTTCAAACCTAAATGATTCTACACTACAGCCAATACCTAGAACAGCTTCCCTGAGAGGGGATGGAAGCAGCACTGAAGGGAGGTGGCGGTTACTGGCTAGATGGAGGAGAGACGTTATCCAGCCAAGGTACCATACTGGCACCTTTAGGGATCTAATCTCTTCAATCAAGAAAGAAAAGTATGAGTAGAGACATTCAGACCAAACAGAGACTCAGTCTCACGCAGGCTGGTAGACCTGCTTTTATCACAGTCTAATGCAGAGATGACCACAGGCGTTGTTCCTCCACAGAACGTACACGGCCAGCAGTCAGGAGGAAAGCAGCAAAGCCCTGGCATCTGAACGAAGCACTGGGCTGTTGTTATGATGCAACAAGCAGGCAAGACTGGTAAGACAGCTGGTTTTCTGGCTGAGAGCTTCATCATCAAAATTTGATCTCAATTGTGCCAAGTGAAGAAAAGCTAAAGAGACTTGCTCATACTTTAACTGAAATCTGAAATCGTGGCAATACTTTCTGTATAGAGTTTTAAAGAGATGAGGCCACCTGTGCACTTGTATGGCCATCTAGCTTGGTATTAACGCAGAAAAACAACGTTAATGGCAGAGCGGGATTTAATAAAGTAAGAGCTAAGAATACAATTCATATCAGTGTTGTGTCAAGCAAACTTTTAAACTTTCGGTGACCAGAAATCATAAGGCCTCTATTTTGTTTAACAAAGCACACTCCAGGCTTGAGTATAACACTGAGCTTTACATCAGCCTGCAACGGAATGATGAATTATATGGTAAAGATTAAAAACTGATTAAATTGTAAGATTAAAAAAAGCTCTTTTTTCTTCCCCCAACACAGCGAGCAATCGGCCTCTTGGAAAAAAAAAAATAAATAAAAATCAACCCTGCTAAGTGAATTAGCAGCTTACTCACATCACTTGTCTCAACCCGAAGGAAACTGATCTCAGCTACTGTGCTCATTAGAATAAGGGGCAAAGAGACCGAAACACACACTTCTGTCAGGAAAGTGAATCACTTGAGTAACTCTGTGAGGTGTTACAGAGCTCAGAGGAGTTCGCCGCCACTACAGCATCTCTAACAAACACGGTTATCTTCCAGAACATGGTTGGGCCCAAGCAGGCCAAAAAAATAAAAAATAAAAAAGCCAGTAAGCAAAGAGAGCTGCAGCCTTCTCTTACCTTCAGCCGTGTGTTGTAAGGTCACTATGATGCAACGCACACGAAGGTCCAGAATGAGATCCTGGATGATCTGAAGCATATCATTGGGTATCTCAAGTGCAGTAAGAGACTCAGAACTAAGCCTGGAAAGCAAAGAGAGTCAGACTGACTCGTAGATCTGCAGGGGTTTTTAAGCTGATAATCTTCATTGATTTTTTTAGACACTCTGTGTATGCGAATGCAGCTCCATCCGCGGTGTATCTCTGAGAACCGTGTATCCCATTCAGAGATCCGTTATTTACTTAATTCAGAAGCTTGCAGATACTGATTTCTTTTTCTGTGACATTACAATCATGTCATCACAGCAACAGGCCAACTTTTCCCACTCTTGCACTTCCCTGCCTGCCTGTCTGCGTCCATCTCTTGTCTTACAATCCAAGAATAATCCTGTTGGAGCAGAAGTGGCTTTTTTTTCTGTTTTCACGTGAATGCCTAGATGAAATCCCACCTCCAGGGCAGGGTGTCCGAGAGAACGTTTACCCCACATTACGACAGCAACAGCCCTCACGCTGCTGTACGTGGTGACATGGCTGCGCGTCGGATTGCCAAGAGCGTAGCCCTTTTCTGCCCCCGTGCTTTGCTTGTTACCTACTTTGAAAACTGCAGATAAAAAGTAAAATATCCCATCTGGGTGTTACTGAAGTTCCCAAAACATAACAACAATTCTTATCTCCTCCACAGACAAACAAGCTGTGCACACTGACGAGATGCTTTGCGAGAAGTGACGTGCACATGGCTAAGTTCATAAACAAACAGAGGCAGGAATATTTCCCTCCATAGAACAACTGCAAAATTAAATTATGATTTAAGGATGATACTACAGTGAGAAGTAAGCTACTTTCACCCATGTTGGCAGAAATAGGAAGACACGTAGCAAATGATGCAGATAATTACTTTCTACCCTAAAGAATCAGATCCTGCTTTGCTCATGGGGTGTCTGTGTGGTACAAGGCAAGTATTTCATTCAAAATTTCGTAAGATGCTACAGAAAAATTGAATGTATTGAGTATGTTGTGTAGTAAGGCTGTAATAGGAGACATTATTAATTACCCTTGCACATAAAATCCTAAATCTGCCATAAGTAATTTTTTTTTGTAATTCTATTTTTGAAAAATGTTACAGTCTCGCTGCTCAGGGCAGCTACTGCAATCACCAAACTCCCTGGTCTTCGAGCGCGCGCATCCCAGGAATAGCATCACTTTGTAGGTCTGCAGTTCCATTTACCTGACAGTCTGGATTACATGTGTTAACCACTGGCCAGAAAGTTCAGATTTCAGCTCCCAGCCACCATACTGCCTTGATTCTCCTTCTCTGAGGCTGAATGGAAGCAAAGCTCCACGGATAAGTTTTACCAGAGAGTGCATCACCTCCTGAATCATTTTCTGCATCAGAAGGGAAAGAAAAATCAAGCAAAAAGCTCAGTCAATATTCAGCCACGTGCTTGCTCCACGGAACAGCTTGGAATGGATCATTTAGAGATGGCTCCGCATGGTAGAGAGCGGAGGAGGCGGTGGTGTAAGGGCGCGGAGATGATTTAAGAAATCAGATTTCCAAGGTGACGACACTAAAGTATCTTGCTATAGGAAGACAACTGAAAGAAAGCAAGACTCTCCCCCCAGAGCTTACCTTGAAATCATTTTGTCTTTGCCTAGCGTTCTTCTTTGATCTTTCCATTTGGCCAGATTTTTCAGCAGTCTTGTGAAAATGAGAAAATTGAAAAGTGTAAGTATCTCATAACCACTGTTAAAATAATTCTGAAAAAGGGGGTTTCAAAGTGAAGAAGTGAAAACCGAGGAGTTTGTGATGCAGTTATAAAAGCTAACTCAGGGCATCTCAATAAGCAGACTACACACACCAACAGACTCTGCTAGGTTGGTGTTTAATCACAAGGGACAACGTGTGATTAAGAAAACCTCAGAGACAAGCATAAGAGTAGCTCAAGCAATAAGAACTTCAGGAGGCCAAAGTCTTCTCACTGCAGTGTTAGTGAGCGCTAAACCGTCCAAGGTCCAATTGCGCATCAAGTTTACCTTCTGAAGAAATGCTCTTTTCTCAGCCTGGAAGCTGCGCAGAAGAGGGCATGTGAAGTGGGAGATACTTCTTGGAATGAGGGCAATTTGGAATTGTAACGTGTGAGGGAGGGTTGAGGGGTTTTTCTTTGTTTTCAGAAACAGCATTTGGTTGACAACGCTCTTTAAATAATTCAGCTAATACAAAAAAGACTCTGCAGCATAATCAGAATCTTCATGGACCGTTTGCTTCTTTGAAAACCGAGGAACCTGAGCTCGCTTTGCATGAGACGGTTACAGTTGAAGAAAAACATGCTTTGACTAATAGTCTTCCTGTTTGCAGGTCTAGCCTTCCGTGGACTCTACTGAGAACACGGTAAATTATACCAAAAAAAGTGATTTCCAATAACGGGTTAAGTGCAGATGGAGAATTTTAGAGTTAGCAAAGCCCCTATTTTACGTAGGTGCAGCAACATCTACTGGACAGCAAGTGCAATAACACGTCGAGTGATCTCAAAGAGAAGCAGTTTACTTTCAAGTCCCTAATTTGAAATGCTTTGTTTTTCAAATTCCCTCTTTAGATAAAGCATTGCAGGTTTTCAAAGCAAAACAAATACTTGGGAGTGAGTAGAAGTTAAAGAAAAATAAAACTGCTTAACAGTTTTGGAAGATACATAGCTCTGGAACTTTTGTATGAAGCTCTGAATTAAGAGTTTCAGGCAAGGAGAGCAACGCTCGACTCACTGCTGCGTGTAATACCCACCTCTCTTCTAACATCTTCAGAAGAAAATAATCTGTATTCCTTCAAACCTCAAGTAGAAACTTAAAATTCACACTGGTTTACAGCTGGATTAAAGAACAACCAAAAAATTCACTGATCTTTGATAGCTTTTTTTTTTTTTTCTTTGTGGTTTTGCTGAAGACCAATCTTAAACCTTTCCTGCACAGACAGACCAAAACTATCTTGTGGTAAGACCAACGGTTACTCCTCAGATACGTGACTTCACCTAGAGTGATTCAAAGAACTCAACTCTTTAAACTGTTGAAAATACCATGTAAATCTTCAACTGACAGAATTTTAAGGTACGTAGCTAACCTTCAGGACTACAAAGAACATTCCCCAGCCCCTCCCATAAATCTACAATATGAATGAGAAAAAAGCAAGCTTGAAATTCATAGGTGGAAGGGTTTTTCCCATGTTTTCAAAATGCCTCGAAGGCGCTAGCTGAAATGACCCTCTCTACCACCGTCACAGGGCTTTTCCTAAAGCTCTGCAGCAACCGCCTTGCTTCCTGCAGGACAATCATTAGCAAGCAACGTGGTGAAAGAGATTTCTTCATGGACAATTAAAATCCACATGGTTTCTGATGGAAAACCATATAAACCTTGAGTCCTGACTGGGGTGTGGTGACAAATAGTCTTAGGTACTCTAGAAGTCATCTCCTAGGTCATGTCACCCTCTCCTCCACTCATCCTCAGTCGATCCGTGCCACACAGAACACACAAAAGGACTGAGGCCATCATCCCTCCTCTCTCCCCAGGAACACGGGGGACTTCCAGAAGGACCAAAGGAGCAGAAGAAATGAAGCGTACAGGGATTCATTTCTCACAAGCTCAGAATCTGGCCCAAGAGAAGAAGAGAACGTACCTTAAAGCCTAACAGGAAAACTACCACCTCCTCCTCTTTTTTCTTTTAAATACATGGAAACAATGTTTTGTTCAGACATGAGATCACTGCATTTTCCACTTGCATTTGTTTTCATGAGCAGAGTTTCTCAACTTTATTTACAGTTCAAGTCTCAGTTTCTCTAGAAATTGCTTTCTTTTCATTGTACTCAGAGAAAAGAAAACAAAAAAAAAAAATCACAATAACTTCACAGGTGAATTCGTAGAGTCTAATTTCCAATGGTGCTGTTGTCAAATACACAGCTTGTCACTTCCCTTATGAAATTAATTATTTTTGTGAAAGCCAACAGCATTAAAGTTTACTCTTGATTCTACTTCCTACACTGAACATTATGAGTAAGCATCCTATCTTTCTTTTGATTTTATCACGCAAGATGAGGATCACAAAGAGAAGCTGTAACACTCTGCATATCGTGTTCGACGTATAAAGGGCTGTAGTATCTACAAGCATCAGCATATGGAAACATTATACTGAATTACAGACAGTGGCAATCAGCAGAATGACCACTTGATAAATTAATTCTTTAGTTAGTTGGAGAAAAGGAAAATGACAAAATAAGCTTCCAAATTGTCTTTTCCCAAGGGTTTTGTTTTCTTTTCTGCTAAAGCTGCAAAGAACAGTAGATACCTACGGCTGCAGTTCTGCTTTGGGGATAGTGTGGTGGAGTGCTGCAGCTACGACGAGTTAAGGGTTTAAGTACAGCAGGACACTGCACGATAGAAACAATCTCAACAGGTGAAGTTACATAGCAACAGTTAAACCAAGAAGTTTTAGATGCAGAAACTTTTTGGTTCAATACTTTTTTTCCCCTGCTTCTTGGATTATTGAGATTATAGGTATGTAATCTGCAAAAAGCAGATCACCTGAGGAAGGAGGACTAGAAGCAGAGGTGACAGCAGGTGGCTGCACTCCCAGACTAGACTCCCTGTAGTGTGTCTGTGTATGTCCCTGAGCCGTGGTCACTTGGGACTCCGCTCTTGAACCTGTCCTCACTTCCAAATGCTAAAAGCTTGAGAAATGAGTACTCTTCTTCCAAAGAAAGGAAATGTTTGGGTTTTTTTTTTTCTGTATGACTGTCTTTTACATATCTCTGTCTTTCCCACAAGTCGCTATTTCTTCAGTTCACTGATGAAGGGCAGCTGGCCAGCTGAGAGCAAGAGGTGAAACTACACCGATACCAACTCCAGCATCTGGAACACACGCAGACACGCCGCTGGCAGAAGTCAAAGTAATCCCACTGTATGCTTTTATTCTTTTAAAAGTGATAAGAAACACCTCACTTCTATAGGTTAGCATTGCAAGACACCTTACCAGTCAAGGCAGCATCTCTCAAACGTGTAAGAGTCTACATACAGGTTTAAAAACCTCTCTGATTAAAATAAGTCATCACTTCTTCCAGTGAAATATAACACTTCAAACAGAGTCATTATGGAGCTTTGTTATTCAAAAGCTATTCATCCCACAGAACCCATACCTCGCTGAATAGACTTCCATTCACGTAAGAAATCCAGAGCTTCCAGAAGTTGGGCAGCTGACTTACGACAAGTTTTGTCAACTTTTCAACAAATACAACTTGCTGAGGAGCTTTGTATCGCCAAGCTAAAAAGGGAGAGGGGAAAGAAAAAGCAAAATTAAAAAACTTTGAATTAATAATAATAAAAAAAGTACCACTAGCTTGCAGCTGCTTTGTGTTACTGTTTTGCTCTATAACACTTGTCAATCAATTTAATGCAAGGCTGAGAAAGAACACGGGGTAGCAGCAGTACAGTAACGTAATTACTGGGTAGAGTGGATACTTCCAAAGAGCCTCTGTAACTTCTATTTTGAAATACAAACACTCAACCTCAAACTGGGACAGAATTAAACTGTCTTGCATATGAAGACAGACCGTGGCAGCACAAGAAAGTACAATTCTCATTATTCTTCATTCTGTGCTCTTGAAAGATTCCCTTCATTTCTCCTCTTGCTAAAACAAAATAATTAGAAATCAGATATTGATAGATGTTCTTTTTGAAGGAAGTCCACAGAACTGGGAGAGGAGCAACATCAAAGCCAGCCAAAGCCAGAAAGTTCTTCACAAAAACCTGCTTCCTGAGAAAAAGTACCTTGGCAAGAAATAACCTCGCCTGTGAAAAACATCTTCCATCTCCTGTGATGTCGCTATTGAAAGACTCCCGAGATGAAGCTGTTTGCACAAGGGTGTTGAAGACACTTATGCCACCCAAGGGCTCAGCTGGTTGTGGACACACTGCTCGAGCTTAGTGACTTTTGTATCCCTCTCTGCCTTTACAGAAATGCTGCAACAAGAACCAGATCCATGAAGTCACAGCAGGAGCCAACGCAGGGTTGTGTTTTCACACAAAAGGGGTGAAAACAGCAAAAGGGGGTAGGAAGTAGGTGGCTATATGTGGAAAAATAATTAAAAAATTTTTCAGATTTTGTAGAAAAAACCAACAACCCAAATTTTAATACTTTGACTGTATTTTAAGAAGCAGATTTCAGTTATGGACTGCTCTTGGCTTGCAAAACCCACAGAGGACCCCTTTAATAAGCAATGGCAACACGGGAGAAGGAAGAATTTGATTCGGTAACCAACAAACCCACACACAGAGATTGTGGGTTTCTGTTTCGGTTTTTTTGACCACACCACCCAGTGGACACAGGGAACTGCAGCTTTGTCCTTCCAGATAAAACCGCTGCCTACCATCATCGCGGCCAGACTGAAAGCTGCTGCCCCTTTTCAGTGAAGCCGTCTGACTGAGGTGGCCAATTGGCGACGGACGCACGTCACCATCCAGGTCTAACATGGGGCTGTGGAGCAATGGGTTGCCTAGGGAAAAAAAAACCCAAACAAAACAAAATGATAATGAATCTTCACATCCACTGACAAACTGCATGCAAAACTCTAATGTAATTTTGAAGTGATACGAAGGTTAGCTAGCAAAAATAATTCTTACTCTTGCTTATTTAGACTGTTGGCTTATCTCCATCCACACAGCTCAGTGCCAGCGCCATCGACTCCTGTAGCAACGCCAAACCCACAGGTACCGTGTGGCAAATACTATTTTTTGGTCTGTATGTTTCTCCATTTTCACTTCAATTAATGCCTTACAATTAGTTGCTTGAAAGCCATGGAAAAATATGTATTCATGCCATTAGTGACACGGCACGTGCTATTTTTTTGGTGTACGTCTAAATAAACTTCTCACCAGCAACAGTTTCTTGTGCCTCCAGCTGATGCAGTTAAGGGCAGAGCGTTCAACTACTTCTGAGCTGTCTGAGCTGCGCAGAGCTTGGGTGGAAAGAATCCATCCACTCATCCATCAGGAAGCAGATGAACTAACGGCACTCTATGTACAGTACCCCACACTTGAACCAGCTACTGGTATCAAATTATTTTTTCTTTGGGTGCCTGTCCAGATGTAGGTCACGATCAGCAAGTCCTAAGTAATGACCTCTTCTGATGAGATGGGTACCTGGAGTCTAACGTACATTTTGGAAAAGGGGGCAGACCATGATGATTTCTTGATGTACTGCCGGTATTCCTGCTTTATACGCTTCACCACACAGACACACTTCTGAGAGTAACTGTCAAAAATGATTTCAGCGTTGGCCAACTCAGCTACTAAACCGAGCAGCTAAACTTAATCACAACTCACAGAATTATAAAACAGCCCAGGTTGGAAGGGACCTTGAGAGATCCTCTGGTCCAGCCTTTTGTGGGCAAGGCAGCCCAGGTGAGATTACCCCTGGAGAGGTTTCAAAGCCGTGGAGCTGTGGTGCTGAGGGCCATGGGTCAGTGGTGCCCTGGCAGCACGGGGGGAACGGCTGGACTCCATGAGCTGAAAGGTCTCTTCCAACCAAAACAATTCTGTGATTCTATGACCTCGCACCCTGTCCAGAGGTGTCTTGAAAACCTCCAGCGATGGGGACGCTGCCACATCCCCGGGGAGGTTGCTCCAGTGTTCTTACAGTGAAAAAGAAAAAAAGCCTCTTACATCAAGATGAAACCTCTGCTGGTAATTCATGCTGAACTCTGTAGTGAGCATCTGAGTGTTTGCGTTTGCACGGCTTGATCTTTTCCATCAATACCTACGCTCACTCACAACAACAGGAAGGCCACACAGTATGAGCACCAGCTGCAATATCGCAATGCTCAGATTCAAGAGTAACACAAAGCAAAAAGGATTTGAAGCATATTCGTTCTGAATTGATGTTGCTCTCAGACCAGCATGGCTGTAAAGACATACCCAGTCCCTTTACTTCGGCTGGGGCTTAAAGAGCAATATCGAGCACTGTGAAACTTATCGCAAGCCTCCGACAGGCGACGGTGTTGGGTTTTAGTTCCTTCTGAAAGAAGGTCTTCCTCCCATCGGTCTGTAACAGCTTTTAAGGAGGTTTCCTGTGGCCTCACAGTGGCAATGCCACTGTCAAGCTGACCACCGGTTCCATTCATCTTTTTGACTGTCCTGTTGACTATTTAACTCCTACACCATTTATTAAAAGCAACTAATCTTTACGCCACCGTTAAAACTGTCGAGTTTTCAGCAATATGGACTCTGTGACAGCGATTTAAGCGTATCGTCCACCGGCACCACGGAGAAGTTCTACAAGGAGTTTGAACAAGAATTTGGGGAAAGGCTTTTCCATCTGAATGAATGAAAAATATAGAATAATAAAGAAAAAAACCAAACAAAAACCCCGAAGCCATCAGAAGCTTTTAAAATAGGTATGCTGCAAGGGCAGACAGTTAATTGCAGACACACACCGTATGCGCCTGTAGCCGAGATGTCTGGAAGTTCACACAGCTCCTGCATCTAAGACAAACACCTCCGACTGCTGAACCATCTCTTAATTATTACAAACTTACAGCAGCAGCTGCTGCAAAAGCCTTTCAGCAAGCCTGCAGAAGGAAGTAAATGCACACATAAATTCTTCCTCTCCAGATTACGAAGAGCACACATTTGATATCTTACAGAGATTCTACCCAGAATAAAAAGAAAATTGTATAGAAGACCCTGAGAAATTTTATGTGCCTCCTTTGAGCTTCCATTAGACTCTCAGACTCCACATATCTGCATTTTACTTGGGTAAAGAAAGAAAGAAGAAGAAGAAGAAAAAAAAGTATGCCAAGGACAAATCGGAGCTGCCAGAGGCACTGTTAGTTAAAACACAGATTAAAAAGTAAGCAAACCAAAAAACCCCGAAGAGCAGCAATGCTATCGTCACAAACACTACCATTAGAAAAAGCCACAAGACACCAAAACTTCTCTTTACGATGTCTTTGCATACAATTTAGGCTCTCACCCTTTGAACACCTTGTTAAAATGAGGAATGTCTTGTAAACTGATGGTTTCTAAAAATGACAGTGCCAATTAAACCTCGGAATTAAGACCGACAGAACACTTACCAAAACATCTTCCTGGGAAGTCGTTCAATTAAAACCATTTGCCCGAGGTAGCCGAAAACCTGAAAACTCCGTACTGCTGCCGATACGCCAACCCCACGGCACCCAAATGGTTTATATATTCACCAGTAACAGCAAACACGTCAAGAATACCCTCTTGTTCCACCAGAAAAACCACATCATCAGTCTGCAGCCGTACCAGGAAAAGAAAGTTTAACATGAACTAATTTCTTAATTGGTTGTCTAGCGTTACAAGCGAGTCCAACCCGGCAGCGGGGAACGACACCAGCACATATACCCTCAGGACTAATAAACATCTGGACTGCATTAGCGAGGCTGATTTTGCTCCCACCCGACCAGAAGATAGCGCTTGAAGACTGCGCACTAAGGCAGAAACCTCGTAAAAAAGGGCGAGTTCACTTGCTGATAGCTTTTCTCCCATCCCGACTCCTTCCCGCTCTGGAGCCAGCAACTTAAATTTAGCAGCATAATGTAATACAATGAGAAGATCAGTATGAGCTGGAGACAATAATATTTACAGACCTAAATAAGCCACCCAAATAATAATTCACTGCCTATTCATAATTTGATTTGCGCACTCTTTCTCCCTTCCTGGATCCTGAGTAAGTCAGCAACGATCCACAGTTCAGAGAAATTAACATCTGACTGCACTAACTGATTTTAAGGTGTCGTGTAAATAGAATGAACAACACCTTCCTGGTAGATTTTCAGGGGTTTTTTAAATATACTACATCTTTGAAGCTACAGAAGTATTTTTTCCCCAAATACAGCACCCACATGGAGCATAGCTGTTGGAGACTCCAGGGCAAGTGTATGTTTAACCAAGGAAACACGGGAAAAATAAATGTGCTACATTCTGCTCTTCCACCAGAGTCCCGACAAACCAGAAGTATAACTAAAGCCTTATTACAACTGCACAAATCGAGGCAGGATCAAAGAAGAAATGTTAAAGACCTTAACACTGCTTTAATTTTTTATGGGTTTTTTTTGTTTGTTTGGTTGGGTTTTTTTTGTTTTTAAAGGATTTCCCTGGGTTTCAGATTTTTGTGCACAGGTATTCGGAGGTATGTAGAATGAAATACAAGCATTCAGAGACTGTGATCTATAAACAGCTCAAAGGTTTTGTGCAGACCTCTTCTGCTCTATCTAGTGCAGCAGCATCTCACCGAAACAAGGACTGAAAAAAAAAAAACCCAAACAAACAACCCCCCCCCCCCACCCCCTCTTTGGTGGGCCCTTAGATTAATTTAGCTTTCCGTTTATTGTATTCCCCGGGCCTCTGTGCTGTAGCTTTCTCGCTCCTTG